>BMAO01032838.1:0-21382 GCA_019973975.1 Trichonephila clavata
ACTGCATCATGCACATCATGTTGCCTAGTTCAGTGCGTATTGCTATTGCTGGAATGCTGAAAATTTTAAGTTATTGTATAAGGCCGTTCCAGTTGTGGTGCAAGTTTGATGAAAATTGAGACATTTTCTTTGAAAATAGTAGCTGGATTATCGTTCAGACTCACGTGGATTTTGCTGAATATTAGTGATCCAGTATGAAATATTTTTCGAAGGTGAATGGTTAGGATCGAAAGGCCTCCGATAATGGCCAGTGAAAACAGTATATTCAGATGGGGTGGCTTTTGTCTTAATAAGGAATCAGAGTGAATTTTTAATCATTCATTTTTCATCCTCAATAGTATTAGTGTGATAACCTCTTGAGACAAATGTAATCTCTGGAAAGTTCATCAGAGGAAAATACAGCCACATTCCTATCTTATTATGGCAGAGAATATAATAATACGTATTCTGCACTCGTCTGTTGGTTTGGTGGCCCTTTGAATCGTTCTACTACGGTTCATTAAGCTGCGCTTAGATTTTGGATTCCAATTGTTAGCATGTCTAATATCGTACAACAATTTATGGAAACAAGATTAGGGGCTCCTGAATAAGTGTTCAATTTCAGTTTAAAATTAAAACCACAGTCAAGTCAATTCTGTACTGTAATATTAGCTCGTTCTAATTCAGATTCTAGTTATCCCATTACAATTTCTTCCAGTTTCTCGTCGTAAATAACCAAATACCCACAGGAACTAGCAGATCAATCCTTTCTGGAAAAGCGATTTCAATCAGGCAAGTGTTTTCGACCGTCGGAGAAATTCACGTCAGATAACCGGACATTCTTCAGATCGGTTCGGATACATCATACCAGACCACTGGTCATATCTCTGGTGATCAGTACTGTGCTTTTCAGAGATTTACAAGATTGATGATAATTTACAGAGTTTCAGGACATGGAAATCTTTATGCAGGGACAAAACCGCTGGCACTTCCCGGAAGGTGTTTCTGCAACTATGTTTGTACCCAGCAGATCTCGTATCATGTGGTCATCTCATCCCTCACCTTAGACTCACCCTGTTTACTAACAAACAAGTGGAGAAAAGTTCAGCTCTCTAAATAAATTTGTTCAAATCTTTTATGGATGCCTAATTTGTGATCCTTCCTCAATAATCAGCACAAACATTTATCGACAGTCAGAAGATCAGTAACAGAACTTTGGCTGAGGCTTGAATGAAATTACGTATCTTCTTTCATCCAGATATCAAATACTTGTTCATCCTGAGAACCTTCAACATTGTCTCTGTGTATTGATGGTCTTGAAACTATAGAGATTCTTGAACAATTTAATGACAGCCAATTGCAGTTCAGTGAACAACGTAATGGAACAAAACAATCGATATCAACAACATCAATTTGGATCTAGCCCGAAAAAGGTTGCTTTTAAATAATGAAAAATAATCACGTGAAATTAATTCATTTCGTTCTGCCTGGCATTCAGAATATTCTGAAATATATTTGGGCATTCAGATTCCTCACAAACAGAAGAACTGAGCAAACTCTTTGATTTAAAATCTTCTAAGGACAACAGTTTATATGAGCCTAGATTCTTAGAATGGAAAACACATCATTAATTTAAATTAACTTGTCTGGATCAGCACAACAATGAAAATATACTACAAATTCAGGTGACAGGTCAAGTAACCATTTAACATTTAGCCAAGCCCCTATATTTTGCTTCGAAAACCTAGTTAACTATTTAAATTGTATTGTCATTTAAAAATTGTTTGTAAGAGTGCTGAACAGCTTCGTCTAATCGTGAGTTCTAGCCATTAGGTGGCAAAGCCTCGTTGCAAACTGTCCTGAAGTGTCTCTGTCTTTGGCTGAAGAACAAACCCAATTTAGAAAAGTGAAAAATTTTCTAGAAAATCTGTTCCATGTGTGGGTGTGGGTGAAAGTTTCCATTCATAATGAAGATAATTTCACAAAACTCATTCACTATTAAATGAAGGCCAGTATGAAAGTATTTATCATAAATGTTATTTCTAGAACAATTTGGCACATTGCAAAGGCTAAATATACATAAAGCTGTCATCCAGACAACCACAGAAACTATGTTTGATTCTCAAACAATATTTTGGCTAGAGGGAAAAGTATTTTTAGTTTGTACTGTCTGCAATTCATGAATGCAAGCAGGCATTGCAACGCTTATAATCATTTTCTAAGGAAGTCACCATATCTAATTATTGTAAATGAAAAATGTGTGCCAGAGGCGTTTTTGTTCCCGCGTATATCACCTAATTTTGGAGGGCTTTGGGAAGCAGGCCTCAGATCTTTTAAACATCATTTGGTACAGTTCACGTCTAGCTTTGACAATTCTTCTATTACTCCAAAATAAAGTATTTTAATATTCGTCTATATATATACTCTCTATATATGCTCTTAATATATCTGTGCTCGGATTCTAACTAACACCTGGTACCTCACTAGTTGCCTCTGTGTTGAACCTCTTCAAGGTTTACCTAGGGCAGACAACAAATAAAGAAGTAGACAAATGGTTTATCTCAGAAGCCAAAAGTTAACAATTTGTTAGTTATAACTTCCTTAATAATTCTATTAGCAATAATTTGCGATTAAATAAATATGGACAAAAATTTAACTCCCAATTCAACCTGATTATTACAAAGAAAAACCATCCGCTAAATGAACTATAGGAAGGAGGCTTTAATTACAGTTGGTGAAAAACTAGGGATGGTGATGGACACCTTACACACCAGTATCTTTAAAGAGATGTTTTCAGTATGTTAATAACCAAGGTTTAGATGTCTTTTGATTTCTCAGCATCTATATTCATCAACTTTATTCATATCTATATGTAACTGCAGTTCAATTTTTGATATTTTAAATTTTCTTGTATTTTGTCTGCCATAGTTTATTCTACAGTATTTATTTTAAGACAATCAGTGGCTAGAAGATGTTCAGATTATCGATTTTAGTTCTCCTTCTAAATTCCTAGTCTCAGACCTTTTCAATGATCAATAACTATGTATATTCTGATAAATGTCAAATGACAAAAATAATCCAGCTGTTTTGCCTCATCTATGACATAATATTCATAGACCAATTTTAAATCGAGCAGTTGTAAGCAAATTATATTTTTCCTTTAATTACATAAATTCTTATCAGATTTTGTGAATAACTATATGGTCACTGTCTTGTTTACTTACTTTTAAAGATTTCCCAAATTTCATGGCTCCACTATTCTAGATTTTAAATATATAACTTTGTGAATCTTTTGTATTTTATTCGGAAAGGTATTTTCTTCATTGCACTTATTCAGATAATAGTTTCGATCCTTCAAAACGTTTTGCTGGACTTTATAAAAACGTTGAGTTATTTTCAAAAAGAAAAAGTTAAACATATTCAAATGACATCGTTTAATAGTGCTGTACAACCAACATGCTTCTGGAAGGTAATGGTTATTAGATTACTGAAAATGCTGAACTCTGAAACTGTACTACCCAATGGGAATAATAATAATAATATCAACATATAAACCAACATTACTGAAAATGTCTGAAATCATGTATTTTACTTCCATTACGTTTGGATAATGTCTCCCCTCCTCTTTTTAAAGGTAAGATTTTATAAAAATTACTTTTCTAAGACCCTATATCATTATGTGATTTACTGTATAACTACTAACAATTATATCACCTAGTTAACCTTTAAGGCATATAAAATATTTACTAGAAACAGATATTTTTAACAAAATGTAATGTTTTATTAAATTCCTAATGTTGCTCGGAAATAGTGATGACACAGTATAAAATAACAAAATATTGACAAAGTTCACTTCAACATAGATATAAATCTATAAATTAATATAATAATTGATCCCACCAATCTGGTCTTTATGTTCGTTAGTTTCTGAAGAAAATAAACAGAATGAAACATCAATGATGTTCTTGCCTTCCTAGAAGACCATTGTGCTGGATAGATACATGGCTCTATTTATCTGGCTGGTTTTCTTTGTGTTTCAGAAATATCATTGTCAGTTTAGGTAATTTTAAGGTTAAAACTTATGTGAAGTTGTTTCTGAGCATACAAAGAACTTTCTAATGAAAACTTTGCAAAACCCAACAATTCTTCAAAATATTGTGAATAAGACAAAAAGTAACCACAAGTTCATACAAGAAACCTCTGATGGACAAGGCTCTTATTTCTTGAACCACAGACCGACTTGGATATTTGAAATGCATTAGAATCTAAGGCTAGTTGATGCAAATTTGACAGTTCTTCAATCACAAATATCTCGTTATTTAAAATTAAAAATGCTTTGTATTTTCTGGAAATTCAAACTTTCTTGTTCTATTTTATTGAAAATACACTATTCGAGATGTAATTTTAATGAATCTGGATGAAATGCAATATTTATAATTCATATTCTTTATGATAAAGTGACCTGGTGAAAATGATTCTCAGTCTTATTTTAGACTTGTTTCTGCCCTGCTCAGACTTTTCTGAATAAATCTCATGGCGAAAATTTCACTGCCTATTGCTGATATGTAACTACTATACAATCAGTTTTGAAATACCAAACATGTTGTGAATCAGTGGGACCAGTTGATTCGGATGCGATTGTTCGGATAATGATATGATCTATGCAGTATATAATTACGGACATGCAAATATTGAAATCATAGCATCCAGAGATGGTGCGAAGCGGAGTAGTGCAAACCATCAATTTTGCAGCAGTTGTGACCACTTATTTCGTTGTCATCCACCTTCGTTTTAATGCTGAGTCCTGATTCACTACTCCCGGCAACAGTAGTTAGGTTGGACGCTCAGACATTATTGGTACTCCTTTATCTCTAACACAACATAACCATCTTCTTGCTGGTGCTGCATGTCTCGTCTTATTAATTTGTAGTCATGGTATCTGGATATGGAAGTCACAATCAATGTTTCTTGTTTAAATCCAGCCTTCTGCATCATATATGGTTCCATCAACAAAACTCAGCAAATGAACGCATACACCCTTCTTTGATGACGACTAATATTGTACTGGGTCTTTACTAAAACACACAGAAAACATATTCCCCATTCTCACATGAACACCCGTCACTTTTGGCCTCTAGAAAATGTCTGAGCAATGAAATGTTCGAAAACGGATCCCAGGACTTTGGTTAGTCTTAACTCGGATAATGAAGTTCAGTGTAAGTTCAACCTGTTCCTAATGTTTGATTATAGGCCAGATGTGCCTAACAAATATATGAACACAAATTCTGTAACATTACGCTTAAGTATGTTGAAAAACCACAAAAAGCATATTTGAAAGATTTCACTAGTATAAGTATAAATGTTTGCTATTGTGCAGACAGTTTTTAAGCTTCAGTTTCAAAAGTTGTCTATAAAGAATGTGTCCTCATCTAATTTGGTATAGTATTTTCTTATCTTCAGCATGTAAAATTTGTTATATAAAAATATAAATTTCATGTTTAAAACATACAAAAACAATTATTTTGACAGTTTAGAAATTATTTGACCAGTTCTGACATTTGAGATCTGATATTTTAAATGTTATTTGCATGCAAATATAGATTTTGTGAAAACTTTCGAAATGTCTTAAACATCTAATATTACTTTAAATGTGATACCTTCTTAGGCATTAATAAGTTTATGATCAATTTTATTTACAATTATAAATGAAATCTAAATCTCTACAGATTTTGAAGGAAAATGCTAAATTACAAATATCTTAAACCATTTGCAGATGCTATGTATTTTCTGCAGAATTTCAAGACAATGGAGACAAAAGTCTTAAAATAAATGTATTGCTATCTTAACAATAGATGGACATAGCATTATAATTTTGGCGTGGAAGTTATTTCTGTATTAAAATACATTTTCTCAAAATGATGTTTTTAACTGCATGTACTCTTTTCTCAGAATTACTGAAAGGATTCTCATGTAATTTTCACTGAACATATCTGATATGTAACTACATGTACTGAATTGAGCTTTTATTAATATTCTCAAAATAATTTGGTAGATGTCAGTTATCGTGGGGAAAATTATTTAAAATTAATGTCCTTGTTATATTTTGAAGAACTTGAATATTAAAAATCTCCTTACAAATTAGTATCAATAAAAAAGTATAATTAATATACAGACATAATTTGAAGTTCTTATATTTAAAAGTTTCTGAGAAAAAGGAAAATTTAACATTAAAAAGCACAATTTAAAATTAATATTATAGCGGGTACCGATTACCTTACGTGGGGCGGGATGTTGGAGCTGCGATCGCCACCCCCCACATACCCACTCTTTTACACTCTCTTGCTATGAAACCACACGCCCAAGGATTCACAATAAATGTTTATGCCCCTTAAAACTCGCATTTTTTTTTAATTACAGTCCCATTCTCATTTCTCTGAATAAAAACAAAATTGGAGCATTTGTAAAAAAAATTCACAAGAGGGAATAATGAACTGGAAAATTAACTTATCGCTCAAAGCACTGACTTGTTTTTTATGGGGGGGGGGGGGTAGTGATCTGTGTGTGTGGGTTCCGTGTATGGTTTAGTGTGGTTTTACACTGTCTAAGAACGGAAGATAATGACAGCAATTATATATAGCAATGGGCCTAGATAATATTGGAACAAGAGCTTCTGATATTGTCGGTATTTTATCCAATATCTCACTCTCCTATCTTCAATAATAATAAGGATTTTTGGAATCAGTTTTATTGTCACAAAAAGCAACATGCAGATGCAGTTTTTGAGAAGTTCTTAAAAGGCTTATACGTATGATTGATGCATAGAAGTTTCTGCTCTTTAACTTAAAAATAAATGTTTTGAATTAAGTCTTCAGGATTGATATTAACTCGAATTATCTGATATCTAAAGCATTGTCAGTTCAAATCTTGATTAACTTTCAATGATAAACAAGTTAATCAACTTATAAACAGACGAAATGTGTAACACAAAAAGGGGAACCTAAAAATGCATGCAGTATGTCATAACAAATTTGCCTTTGAGGAGAAGCACTTGAAAATGCAATACTCTTTTATATCGGCGTAATAAACATATGCGACATTATTTAGCTGAAATAAAAAATATCTAATCGCTGAATCCAAATATGAAAAGCAAATTAATCAGCAGGAAATGAAGAACTCATAAAATAATTTAATTCTAAGATGAATATTCTGGGATTAGAATTATGGATCATTTGATTTTCTTGCATATTTTGCACAGGTAGCATATTACTTTAAGGGTTATAAGAAAGATGCTCAAGTTTGTTTCTATTGTTATTCCATTATAATTTTTCCTAAGCTGACTTCCTAATATGACTTACGATTGAGAAACGTAACGAATTATGTTATGAAACAAGAAATGCTTTACTTGAAATTACAATCATAAATTGAGTTTCTCTTGGTATTCTTATAGAAGTTGTGTAATTTTTCTTCTTCCTAACTATACTAAATGGCATTTTCAAGAAAGGAAAGAAAAAAAATGTCAGGAGATATATAAGATTAACTGAATTTCTACATGTATTTTGAAATAAAATTCTAGTTCCATGTCTGCATTTAATCTATTCTGATCATCGGAAAACCTTAGTTTAAAAGTATCATCTTTGGAACAGCTTAGGATCGAATGATTTAAATATACAACAAAAGTAAAAAAAAGAGCTCTCTGAATTTCAATGAAATTAGTCTATTTTTCACTAGGAATTATCTTTATAATACATGAATGATTAAAATAATTCTTCATCTCAATTGAGAAAGTGAATAGTAAGAGAGCACGTATTCATATTAAGCCGCTTTGCGAATTTAGATTACTCAGCAAATTGGTAACGTGACTGGGACGAGACGAAATGAAACCTGGGCTAATCAGCTAACGGCGAGTTGATAATTGAAAGATTTATTAGAGTTATTAGTGACAGAGCATCTGTAGAAAATGTATAATTGCTTTATTCCTCATATAAAATAAAACATAATTTTTTTCCTTGGAAAGAATCCATAACAAGAATGATTACTTAGACTATTTCTCAAGCGAAATGCATAAATTACGTCGATTGCATACAATGATTTTTAAAAAGAAAAATATGTTATTATCATTTTAATTTTGACAGAAAAAATAATTTAATGCTACAGTTTTAATTCAAGTAAGTGAGTGAATTTTGGGTTTTATGGCACAAGACCCAATGTTGGCTAAGCTACGCCAAATAACTTTTCAAATTTTTGAAATATAAAATTGCTAAAAGTCTAATTAAAACGGTTTTAATAATACAATGTGAAATCACCAATTGTGTGTTAAAATAAATGTAAATAGATTTTGGTGGAGATTTCTTCTACCAACTCACGAAGTATGATTCAAAAAATTCATTTCCGATTTCTGGTTGGTGTTAAAACGGAATAGTTGACTTCTTCCTCTTCAAAAATGTCCACTTCATGTGATGCGTCCAGTACCGGTTTATTTATACGAGATTTTAAAGGTTTGTTTTAAAATTTTGGACTGCTATGAAAGCAATTTTAGAAGGTATGTTGGATTTCGAAAATTGATGACGAAAGGTACTTATTTAAGTTTATTTAGCTGGTAGATGTTTTCTTCATTTTTTAACGAGTGTATAATCCCCTAAATATTAGAGAACATTGTATTAAATGTAGAAATAGGTGGCATAGAGTCTGACATTGTAGGTCTTATTGTAGAAATGGAAGGTAATAGGTGTACTTGAGTGGAAGAAGACGACGTGAAAAATGTAAGAATAGATTCAGATATATTTTGTTTCTTTTCTTTTTAAACATAAAATACTACTTTTCAGGGAGAAAATGTAACCCATATCCAGAGAAAAATTGTAGGAAGAAAAAAAATCCATCACTGTCATTTGGAGAATTTGTAAATAGTGTATTTCTGCTGCGCTTCATTTCATGTAAAAGAGTTTTATGATATTTCGTAAGGCACAGATGATTGAGGGATTAATTCATCAAGATTTATTTTTATGGATATTCTGAAACAAATAAAGCATAATGAAAAATGTTTTTTCGCAGTTCTTTTTTAGAACTAATATCCGTATTTTTATGTTGAAAACACTTTTAACCCGGGAGCAGTCGCATGAGGCACATAGTCATCGCAGGTGCACGAAACCATTGACTCCGGGAAAACTGTATTTTTTACCAATGACCTTGGCGATATTTTCCTATATGACATTCTTCAGAGGAACTAAAATGTATTTGTGTTACATAGCTCCCTCTTTTTGGGAGTGGCAAATGTTTCTTTATAATCTTAAGGTTCTCGTTTTGACCAAGTTCTCTGTGTGACCACTTTTGTTCCGAAATGTTTTCTATGAACATGAAACATTTTTACAATGTGATAAATGTAAATGAGTTGGATACCCGTGCGACCAATAACGTTAGTATCGTGTGCGTGCTTGCTGCCGGGTTGAAACATTTTGAAGTATTTTCGCTTTAAATATTAAAAAAAATTAACACAATTATTCTTCATAGGAATTTAACATTCTTTTTTTATTTAACATTAATTCAAAAGGCTAATTATGTGAGGCTTAAAAAATTACAGTTAATTTTGCCAAAGAGATGCAGTCCATAGACTGTAACTCTGGCAAAATTGTGTCCAAACATGGTTTCTTCGATCTCAATTGAAGCTGTCAAAATAAGCTATCTCAGCCAATAGTGTGAGGCTTCGTACATCTGGCTATATTGCATGATACTTTGTAATGTGTAAGTAAAGCTTTTTCATTCACAGAAAACGTTTTTTTTAAATGCTTTTTGTTTTTCATATGATTTTAGTTTTTTTTCTTCAAAGAACTCTCGAGGCTTGTTAATGTAATCACGAACGAAGCATCTCCAAAGTTCTTTAAAAATTGTTAAGTTTGATACTGTCTACTACCAATAAATTGTTAACAAATAACTCAAAGGGGCATTTATTCTCCATTTACTTTAGTAGTTGTAAATCGAAAATTTAAATACTTTTGAGATTAATTACTTGATTTAACTTTCGGAACTATGTGCGTCTGTGCACTTGTTTATGTTTTATTATCATCGAATGTTCACCTAAGTGTTAAAAATTTATCCATGTTTTTGTTAATCTACTGACGTAAATACTTAATACTGTGAACTGCAACTAAAGCGTTAATTGGGTAGTTTCGGTAGCTATAGAATTATCGACTCGACCAAGACAAAATGGAATTCTACGAGTTATAGCATTTTTACATGTTTTGCCCAGACGTCCGATAAAATTTGCCCCAACTCTAGTAGATTTTTATGAGAATGATAGATGTGCTGGGTATGATAGAGAACAACATAGACCATAGACAAATTTTCTAATGACATTTATAATTTTAGAAATGGATAAAGGAAGAAATATATCCTTAATTAAATATCATTTTGCAATCACAATTTTACCAATTTAAAAATTAGCGAAAGGAAAAAAAATTTAACATAATAATTACCGTATTACTCAAAAGTAATTTGCTTAAAATATATATTATTTAAAAGTAACATATGCAAAATTTAATACTTATCATGTTTATTTGTAAAATATAAAATTAAGTTCTTATTGTAGCTTTAGTGCCAAATGCATTATTTTTGAGTTCATTGAACTATTTTTGTATAAAGGGGGCGCGATAAAAATTATGATTGAAACTTGGGTCACTAATAGTGAAAGTTTGAGGAGCGCTAGCTTACGGTTAAGAATTCGGCAGCCTGAACGTAAGTTTGAAATATTTGTGGGGCTATTAATTTTTGGGCTTCATCTATGATATATTTTTGATAGTTTTTACTGTCTAGATTTCTTTTTCTAATTTCCATTTATGGCATAGTTTCAAATTGGAGAAATGAGGCTGTGAAAAATTAATGCATTTTTGCTCCAGATTGCAATCTGAGGAGGCATTTCCAACATATGCGCACCTGAAGCACGTTAATTCTCCACGGCATTCCGTTTGAGAGTGTGTCCGAACCTTTGACACTTGAAACAGCGCAAAGGATTCGGACTAATAAGGGTGGAGCTTGCAGTTTAAATATCTAGCTTTTATAGCTTTGGGTAGTGTGGGGCCTTCAAAAGTTAAAATCAAATGTTTTATTGGAATAACTGAATTACCTTTTTTATAGTTATTCTTCTCATCTGAATAACACCCTTGTCAGAGAATCCATCAATGATCTCTGCTTCAGAGGTGCACAACAGGTCAGTTTCAGATATGAGACCACAAGCAGTACTTACTGAAGTATCAGGACTTACTGTGTGTGTTAAAGGACTATCTAAAAACGTTTTGGTAAAAAAAAAGTTTAATCTGTAAAGCAGAGGCAATTTCTATGAGTAAATCTCCGGATCGTACCTTTTTGACGAAGTTTGGATTTCCACCAATTACTTGGATAGCTTTCTCTATCGCAAAGTAAACGCAAATGTACACACCATTTTGGTGTGTACACTTGCGTTTACTTTGACTTGCGTGTACTCTTGACACACCATTTTCGAGCACACCATTTTTCCTATTACGGGACACCGCACACGGCAAACTTGCGGTTTGAGAAATTAACCAGGTTATTAAGAAAACAAATAAATAATACGAATATCGAATAATAGGCGGAAAGATAAATGAAATTAATGCATTTCAAAAGGAAACTCCAAAATATGTTGTTAATAATAATAATTAATGAAATCAAAATAAATTTATCTATAATCGTATCGAAGTATACTTATAATATATATATATATATATATATATATATATATATGTCTTCTCGATGGGAAAAGAAGAAAACAGGAAATTGAATGACAAGAAGGAGGATCGAATATAGAGAAGTATCGATAGGGTACCCCGGGGTCACCCGTGTTTACCAAAGACAGTAAATCCATTGAGAACAATAAAAGATCTCTAGGGCACCTCGGAATTGTAACACCCATACTCACCTAAAGAATCTGAGTCCCCAGAGGGGTAGTTTTAATTCAAAAAATAAAAAAATATTAACATTTTTTTGAGGAAACATATTTTCTGTTTATGTTGAATTCTCTAATGATATTCTACGCACAAAAGATAAGATAATATTTATTTTTGATTTAAAGCAAACCACATTTTAGCTACGTATGATTTCGTCACAAAAATACACACATACACAACTTATATAAATATATACAGCCAGCCCCCGATTTAAAGAATTCATCAAAACCGAATATTTTACTCGTTAGTTCGGGGTTATTGATTTTATCTAAGTTCAAAAATATACAAATTTTTTGCACTTATCTTTTGAAAATTTTACTGTAAGTAATTACACAAAAAAAATGTCCATGCATTCGATACTTTTATTAAGCTGTTAGCATACAATTAGCGAATTTTTTATACACAGCGGTCAATAGCAAATTTTAAAATACTGACTAATGGATGTTTCTATCTTTCTGGATTCCTGACTCGCAATAGATTTTTATTTTTTTCGATTTTATGCAGAGGAAAAAAATTTTACGTCATTTATTTTCTTCTGCATGAAATATGTTTTCTCTGTTTCCAAATAATTCTAAGCAGTAGGAAATGTAACAATTTTATAAAAGTTTTATTATGAATAAACTTAACTCAGCGACACAACATCACATGAGTGCCAAGGCCTACTGTGCCCAACTCAGTATGCGCAACCTTGGGCCCTGAGGTGCATGAACAGCTGTTCCGGTCAGGTGGACAGTATGTCGTGAAACCCTCAGTGTTAAGTTCGCAAGTAAGCTTGGTGCTCATTTTTATCGCCCCTCTGAAGGGATGAAAGGCTGAATCAACCTTGTTCAGCCCAGGGTTTGAACCTCGAACCTGTGGTGTGGAAGCGCGATGCACTGACCACTCAGCCATAGGGCTTTCGTTATTAACATCTGCATTTAAATCGCCATTCATAGGCTCCGAAAATTCAACAATTTTCTCGAATACATTTACGCAGATGGACAGTCCGTCATCAAATATAACATGATCCTTAAAATCTATCCCAGGAGTGATTTTTTTCATATGGCATGCAAAACGTACGTACAATAAATCTCAATTCTCTCAAGATAGAAAGCAAATGTTAACAAACCTTAAAATATTCCATGGGTTGGGGAGGTGGAAGAGACAAAAAAGGAATTTCTAGTCCTGTCACAATAGATTGCATTATTGATTCATCTGGACCTGTAGAGTGTAATAATGGGCTGCAACCATTCTCACTGAAGTTTATTGTTTGCAAGAAAATAATTCTTCTATGTTCATTAGAAAATATTGTCATTTAAAAAGAAATCCAATTCTTCCTAATTCAAACTAATAACAAAAAAAATTTCATTTGGGTTTTATTATTAGTTAAAGGCTTCATTCAATCGTGAATTAAGAAAAATTGGTTAAATTGCGAAATTCGTTAAACAAGAGAATCGGTAAATTAGGGACCGATATGTATACATGTATATATATATATATATATATATATATATATATATACAAATATATATTTAAATATATATAAATAAATCACACAATTCTATAATTAATCAAAATTCAAAGTTATATGAATCAGAGAATACAAAATCCCGTTTCAAATATCAATGCTGAATATAAAAAATAATAATAATCCAGCGTTTTCAAACAAAATTTAAATTGTATAAGTAAAAATTTATAAAATATCCGAGTGCAACCTGGGACTTAGGACAAACTAGTGGGGTTGAACTAGTTTAATAGAGCCAACATCCCCCTTTATGCAACTTGGTAAGCTAATCTGGAAATATCCAAATTCTAAAAAATTTAAAAAGTTAATATCTAAAAAATTAAGCTGTTCACGAATGCATTCTGAAATATATAACATATAAATTTTAAAATTCTAAAACGACTAAGTGCATAATATAACAGAACCATAAAACATCAAATATGATACACCAATCTTTTAAATGGTTGTATGGAAGGAAAAAATCTCTAATATATATACATATATATATATAAATTTGTATAAGCACGCAAACAACAAGTCTTTTTATAAACAGCCCTCTCTCGTGATGTCTTCTACAAACAGTTACCTTTGAAATTCGGGTTCCTGTGGCCGCATATTACCCACGAGCAAACTGAGAAGCTGCAGCCTCACTATAATGGACGAATGGTGGTTTTGTATGGCCATCGTGGCTCTTGGGTGACTTTGCTCAGGCTTCATCTCGATGGATGCCACATCCTGAATCTGTTTAAATAAGTTGAATGCAAGAATGGACATTAAACTGAATTCTCTACAAATCTGTATTCGACGTTAGTCTGATTTTAGTCTACCCACAATTCGCCACCTCATTCCCTTTTCTAATTATTAGTGGTGACTCAGTTTTACTAATTGAGTTTTAATTTACCTGATTGTACAAAAAAAATCACCAAGAAATTCAATAAGGTGTGTTAGCGAATGAAATGCGCATACGCTTGTTTACGCAATTTGGCACGCACGCTTATAAATCCTGATACTAGATTAGTTCTGCCCACACACGCGTATACTCTTCCGTATTCGACGTACAAGATTTGTACCTTTGTTTCGAATAATATGCAAATTCTCTTAATTTTGAGAACAAGTGTGTATAAAAGGAAGAAAAATAGTACAATGAAATAAAAATAAAATGCTCGTGAGAGACAGATATTTCTTAAACACAAAACATGGAAGAGTCGAATAGATATTTGAAACTTATAAATATTCTTGCTGCAATCTTATAAATAATACTGACTGAATACTATCTTTCCTCTTTTTAAATAAATATAAAAGCTTAGATAAAATTGCTTGTCTTGATGATTCCTAAAATTTATTTGGAATTTAAATACAGGTACAACTTTAAATTTAAGACTTCTACAACGCGGTATATACGTTCCTGAAAAAAAACCGCGTGATAAGAAATCGCGTTGTAGGAGATATATGAACACCAGGTAAAGCAAATCACAAGTGACGTGTAGATATTAATAGAAAAAAGTGAATTGTGAAATGCGTAGTTTACCTGATTGATTTTTTTTCGATAATTCAAGCAGTCAAGGGTTGGTAGTGTTGAAAAAAATCTACAGTGATGCCACTTTATGTAATTTTTTTTATTTGAAGCGTAATAGAATATGTAACAACAAACGCGTTGAAGGAAAATTTATAAACCGCGTTATCGAAAAAATACTCAATATCTGAAACGCGTTGCAGCGAAATCGCGTTGCACAAGTACCGCGTTAAAGGAGGCTTACCTGTATGTTAGCGATGACCACCAAAACTCTATGGTCTCAAACCTGGCTGGTACGGTTGCAAGGGAAAAGTGAGTTCGAATTTTTATTAGTAATCGAGGCACGTTGAATTAGTAGGGGAATTTCAATTTTTTACGTTCTCATTGTGTGAAAGTTTGATTGAAGAGGGAAAAGCAGGAAAGGTGTCGTATTCGAACATAAAATAAAATTATGGTTTTTTTCTTCAGAGTTATCATTATGCTGCTTCATAATGCAACATTAATGAACAATCAAGAAATGAAGTGTATTTATCGGTCACTCTTATAAGCAGAGCAGTTACTGTTACAAATTGATATTACGAAATGTTAACAAAGGTTACATTTATAAATCGTTATTCTGCAATCGGTTCATGAGTACGTTATTAAAGAAATTATTTTTTGTCACCATTATTGATTGTAAGTAGAACAGTGATAATGCATATTAAAATGCTGAGATACTTGCTCAAATAGAAGCTACAAATTATCGATCAGTTTTGACAGATTATTTCAAACGTTAACCCTTAATTAAGTTTTAAAGAATTATTGTGCCATAAAATGACTACTATTCCATTTTTGTATAATGATAGATTTTTTAATTTTCCGGGATGATTTTAACAATTTAATAGAATGAATAATTTTTAATTTTTGCATTAAATAAGAGCATAATATATAAGCATTTCAAGAGACAAATTTCAAACATTTAATAAGAACTACATCTAATAATATTTCAGATGTTCACAAAGAAGAATTAAACATTCCCTCTTGAATGTCTTCAAATAATTAGTTATGGAAAAGATGATCCAAACAATAACATTTATTCTACGGAATTTTGCAATAATACAACCATTAGAACAATGGTACAATTTATTAAGGATCTCTTGAAATTTCACAATCTCTCTGCTTCATATTTTGTACACATTTAATATATAATACAAAGAAGTGCCATATTAATGAGATATATCTTAAATAATATTCTTTGAGTATTTAGTGGAGCCTGACTTTATTGAGTAAAGTATTTATAGACGGGTTCATTGCTTTTACATGATACCTAGAATAACTGTTTAAAATATTAGATAATTCATATTTTCCACATATTTAAATTAAAACTTTTTAATATTATTTAATTTTCATAAATACTAACATCTTAAAAACTTTCAGATTTCATCGTATATGAATACACTTACAAAACAAAAGAGTTACAATATTTAATTTAAGATTTTACTTTAACATCCTTTCTAAAAAATAACTTAATATTTTTACTTAAATTTTGTTGAAATTTTATATTTCAAGTGGAAAAAAAAATTGCGAAATCTAATTTTAGAATGCATTTTATAATTACTAAAAATGCTCGATAACTTCTAGGACAAAAACCTAACTAGTTTTTAAAATATCAATATGCTTTGAATAACGAATAGTGGATGAATACCCAAGAATAAAAAATCCAAAGACTTTCACGAAAAGGATTTTTTTTTTCAAGATCACATCCGAAGAGCAGGGGTACTTAATCTTTTCATCCGCCGGGCTGCATATATATGTTAGCCATTTCGCATTGACCGCAACAAGAGAATTAATAAAAGGGGGAGGAATGTTTTAAGACCAAGATAGCATAAAACATTTAAAAGGGGGGTATTGATAAAAAAAATTAAAACTCCAATTTTGCTTTTTTTAATTATTATTTTTCTATTTTTTTCACAAAATTTTTCTAAATAGGAAGCCTTTAAGAATACCTCTTTCACAATTTCTGCATCATAAACGGTTTTATATAATTACCAATAATATAACATATTTCATAAGGTGCCTTTGTTACTGCCGGGACATTTACCACTGACAGCACTTTTTTGCTGTTAAAAAGATTATTCAAGAAAGCATATTTATCACCTCTTGAAAGAGATCTTCGAGCAAAAGTGCCATTGAATGGCTCCTGTTTATTAGTATATATTAAATACAACACTCCTCTGACAAATCAAACAATAATTGAACCCTACTTGTTTTTCAATACAAAATAGTCAACTTCTCAATCTTCTTGAAACAATCTATTTTCTTTGAATTTTTTTTTACATGCGAGATATGAAAGAAAATTAGCTCCACTCATAAAAAAAAAATGATCGCAATTCCACTGATGTCTATTAACACTTTTATTAGAATATATATATATATATATAGAAAAATTCCCACCTATACGTGAGTGAGTGAATATTAACGTCGCACTGATTAGCAACACGAGGGCTTTTGGCGACGGTCCGCGTAAATTTGAACCATGGTCAAGTGACGCGGACGACACCTGAGCTGGCACCCCCTCTCCTAACTACCACACCAACGGGAGGACATTTGAGCTCTCGACAGATTTAACGTGCATCATTCCCCTACACGGCGGATCTTTAGTGGTACTGGGATCGAACTCATGACACGCTAGCCATGATCCGATGCCTAGACCACTTGGCCACCGCGGCCACTCGCATCTATACGACCTCAAGAGCAAAAAGCAAAATTGATATATTTGGTTTTTAACAAAGCATTTCCCACCAAATGCTCATACGTAAATGAATTTTTCAGAGCAATGAACCATGACCGGGCCTTTTAAAAAAGGCCAGGTGGGCCGCAGGTTGAGTATCACTGCCGTAGAGGAAACAGCAGTAGGTTTATTAAACTCCAAAAGTATAAAAAAGTTTTAATTCTATGTGCACATAAGCTTTCATCCTCTATTTCTTAACTTATGAATAATTTTAACTTCAAATCTTACACAGAAAATTAAAAGCAATTATTTCGTTTAGATGTAGCAGTTTTCTTCTAAAAAACTAAAATGTATGAATTATTAGATGCTTCTCTAGTCCCTCTGGCTAACAAGGGTAAATGTATTACTTTATGCGTTGCCTTATTTAGTTTTGACGTTCTTGTAATATGATACTCCAAAAATATTCTAGTGGTTACAGTAGCCGAATGGTCATGTTCACGAACTCGTGGGCAACACGATTTTTGTCGTGGTGTGGGTCCGAGTCATAGCACTCTGAAGACCTGGCATGTAGAGGAATTGATGAACATTAAATCTAACAGGGCAAAACGTCATTACTTTGGTGTGTTTAGGAAATTCGGAGTGATAATTCAAGTATGTCGTCCTTATCTTTTGGATGAATTAATATTATCAGATCCATGACCGATAGACCTGTCACGTTGGAACGTTATGAATTGCAGGGCAAAGTAATAAGCAATCTGTGAACCTATACTTCACCTGATGGTTTTTTATCCGCATCAGATCAACTAATTTTTATAACGTTATTCTGTTTTCGTAACAAAGTACAAAAGAAATCACTCCCCTACATCAGATTTCGTGAAGCTTTATTCGTAGAGCATGATCTAAAAACATCGTCATAAGCAATTGCACTGTTTTGGGTATTAAATTATATGAATAAGGAGTTCACATTTTTGGACTATAAGATTTAAAAAATTGAAAATCGTTTAGTAAGCGGACTTCTTTTGTTAAGCAGAGGTTAAGAAAAGGTTTTTCTCTAATTCACTCCTAAGAGGGGATGTGAAGGGTTGAGTAGGCATTATAGATAAAAATTCTCTTTTTTGAGACATACCAATAAACTCAAAATTTGACAAATGTTGTTGTTTTTTTTAAAATTTGTTCAGAAGGAAAAGCTAAGATAAATTCTTACGGGTATCAACTTCAAAGTAGGGTTGTAAGGATATAAGGAGGTGCATAACTAACATTCTTTTTTTTTTTAAACTTAAACCTTAAGTATTGCAATTTGGCATGTGTGCTCCTTTTCTCCTCAATAAAGAATCGCTAAGAAGAGTTATGCGAAAACAACCATCAAAGGGGGTTACGGGAGTATATAAATAAAAAATATCTAATTTTGAACCATTAAATCTACAGACTTGGAATTTGGAAAGTATATTTCTTTCTTTGAGTAGTGATCCGCTAAGAACGGTTTTACTGTAAATAAATTTCCAAGATATATTACGAGAGGTTAAAGGTGGATCAAGATTCCCTTATTTATCTATCTGACGCAAGACTTGAAATTTATTTAGATATTTTCATTTCTTGTTTATTCATATCTTAAGGTGTGTTTTGCGGAAATCGAATGCCCAGGGGTTAAAGAAGCGTTATAGAAAAAACCGTGCTTTTAAACTGCCGGCCACACATATTTCAAATTTTGTAACTATGTTAGTTTTGATTAGAATAAATCCACTAAAATGGGATTTGCTAAACTCAACTTTGGGGAAGGTGTTACGATAGTATAAAAGGCAATTATACTTCCATGTTAAAAATTTCAGTTTTGTACCTTTTAAATGAGAATGCTTTTTGATACAATCGTACGTTTAATGCTAAGATATCAATAATTTACAAACAGCATGGTTTGTTGATTTTGTTTACTGGTTCCATAATTTTTCCATTCTTTGTTTTGCTCCATTATGTTTTTCATTATGCCTATATGTATATATATATATATATATATATATATATATCATGGTTCCACGTTCTTGGTTCTTTTGGTCTGATCTTAAGATTCTAAAGATTTATTAGTCTTCTTTTTAATTTATTTACTGCTATATATATATATATATATATACCTTAATATTAATTTACAAAAATTTAGAACTCTAATAAATTTAGTCATAAAAGATGACTACATTAGTTTTAATGGTTCTCTGTACAAACAAACCAAAGGTTTGCCTCAAGGTGGCTCTGCTAGCAATAGTTTGGCTAATTTATATTTACACATTTACGAAAATAATTATATTATTAAAAATGATTATTACATATTTAGATACATACATGACATAATTATTTTTGGTAAAAATAATAATTTTAACCACCGATATTAATTTTTATCCGAATTATTTAAAGCTAATTAAAATTAATAGTAATCCAGTTAAAACTAATTACTTGGATGTATCATTAGTTATTAAGGACCATAAATTACATAGCAATATTTATGATAAAAGACATGATTTTAATTTTAACATTCTTAAAGTGCCTTACTGGAATTCCAACCTATATCAATTTATAGAAATATTATTTTGAATTATATTTATCGTAATAACGCGTATTAGTTAGTGATAAATTTAATATATATTTAAATCTTAATAACTTTGTTAAACATTGTATGGAACACGGATACCCTCCTAAATTTATAAAAATTACCTGACAGTTAAATAAAAACTTTATTAGTTGTACAGTTTATAGATAGATGGCGCCTCTAGCTAAGTAAATTAACAATGTTATATTTTCTTAAAAATTAATTGTATATGTCTGGGGGGTACTTTTATTTTCTATAAATTTTAAAATAAAATATAGAATTTTTAAATGTGTTATTTTGTATTAATGCTATTTTATCAAAACTTAATAATTTTATGTGATACTGTTATTGTCCGTTGCCGGGGTATATGCATGCTCACGTGGTAAGTCTTTATCTAATAGTTTATCATTGATTTTAAATATTTTAGTAATTATTACAGGCTATGATATTATCGCGTTTTACATTAATAGATTATGGTTTTATTTATAATAATAGTTAAACTTATCTAGAAATTTCTTGCTTTCCCTGTGGCCCAGAGTATTGGCAAATTCAGATGAAGGTTGGCTGGCCGAAAAACAGTGTTTAAACCTACATTCCTGATTCCTAAGGCTAAGAGTTTGCTCTAGTATTTCTGTGACTAAATCTATTCTATCATGACTATAGTTATTTTAGATGTATAACTATTATTTGTATATTTTTGTAATATATATATATATATATATATATATATATACAGTCATAGATTCTCTAATATAAAGGGAGATAAATAATCAATAATCATCAAAACTGAAAAAGCAGAAATATGCAAGATAAACCAGACATAAGATTTTAGAAAGGATTATTAGAAATTAAAAATTAGAATTCAAAGTATAAAAAGATGGAAGCTACAGTATTATAAATATTACGGACTCGAGACAGCTGTTATATATAAAATAATTTACATAAAAATAAGGGTTGAACATGGTTTTTGGCCAGCCAACCTTCCCCATTTTCTATAAATAATACTGAGCAAAACCTTACTGAAACTAATGGAGAGAATATCTAAATCTATATCTATCTATCCATGTATATTATATATATATATACATACATATATACATATATGTATATATATGTATCTATATGTATATATATGTATATATATTGTGTGTTTATATATGTATACATATATATA
>BMAO01032839.1:0-22428 GCA_019973975.1 Trichonephila clavata
AACTTGCCAACACCATTACTTGCCATGCACCCCCACACCATTCCATCCCCACCATGCTTTACCGTTGGTGCTAAATGCTGTTTTTGAAGCGCTGTTCAATGTTTTCTCCATATCAATTTACGACCTTATGCCGAAAGTAAGATTTGCTCTCATCAGAGAATATCACAGTCCTTCAGAACTTCGGAGGCTTATGTATATGCTCTTTTACAAAAGCTATCCGCTTAAACCGGTTGGTCATTGAAATATGACTTTTTGCGAGCCACTCGACTACGGTATTCGGCCTTTTTCAAGAATTTTCTTGCAGTATCCGAACAAAATGTTTTTGTTAAACTTCTCGTGAATGTCTGTTGCTATTTGAGTTGCAGTCAAACGCGGATTTTTTTTCACCATTGATATCATACTTCGTTTTTCTCTGATTGTGAGTTTAGATGGACGACCTAAACAAGGTTTAGATGTGTAAACTCTTATGGATTTAAAGTTATAAATAACATGCTGGATAGATGAATACTGCCGTCCAACGGATCTGGCTATATCCCAACGATTTTTTCCGTCTTTCCACATTTTCACTGTGATTTTACACACACTGATATTAATTTCCTTCCATTTATTTTCCATGTCCTTGAATTGCTTCATATCTCACAAAAATGTAAAATTTATTGCATCACAATTTTCTTAAGCTATTTTACTTCAGAACTGAATGTAAAACTCTGTTAACTTATAATGCCTGTTGATAAAAATTCCAGGAATCAAGAGTATTCAAATAGTGAATGCAGACTTTTTTGCCTACTATTTGTGTGCTTTGCTTCAAAACTCTTGTTATCTTATGTAGTTTTAATTCAAAATTAACAAAGTCTTGCATGCTCAATATTCAAATAATAGTAAACAAATTCATAAAACTTTGTTTGAAAAAAAATTATTTGTATTAAACTTTACCTTTTCTATTGTATTTCTTATGGTTGAACGGAGACTTTTTCTAGCAAATGTATTATGGTTTATGTATTATGGTAAATGAGCATAATATAAAAAAAATGAGCAATTGTGATCTCTATTGAAAGAAGTTGAAACTGATAAAGCAAGGAAAGAACCTACTGAAATAATGCATATTAATCATGATAGCGAAAGTAAATTTGAGAAAAGTGATGAACATAAAAACATTTGAGTTGAAAGGAAAATTTCCAAATGCTACCTGAAGAACTCCATCAAGAAAAATATGAAACCGTAAGAGTGTAGTACCACAAGACAAACTGCGCCCTGTCAAAAGCAAAAGCAAGAAAAAGTTCAACATGCTAGCTGTCGATCATCAAAGGATGATAAAACTGCAATAACTTCAACAAAATATGACAGTTTCACCTGCAAATAACATTCCTGTATGTTAGAGAAAGTATCTGTGATTTGTGTTCTTTATTAAAGTCTGCACATTTAAAACTTCTTGGTTCAGTTGGATTGATATTTTTTTTTCAAATTATCAAAGAAAAATTAAAAAAGTCCTTAAAAGTAAGTATATTTTCTCTTGATTAAGTTATTCACCGGAATTACGATTTATCTTACAATAAAAATAATTATAAAAAAAGATTAGGGTGACTCAGCCCTATTGATTAGCGATTATTAACGCCAATGTGTGCTCCGGGTTCAATTAAAAACTTTAAAAAAGGAGGGTTTTTTTTAAAAATTCTCATGAATATATATATATTATATACATTAATTTTTCTAAAAAAATATTGTACTCAAGTAGTTTGTGTTTATACTTTTTTACAAATAAAATCTCTTCTCCAATTTAATTAACATAAGTTATAATTTTTTTAAAAAAAAAGCACTTCTTTCTTTTTAATAATATCCCTCGAATCGGATTAAAAATAAGATTTTCTGTTAAAAATTAAAGAGATCGTTTTAAACTGGTTACAAATGATTATTTGCTCTTTCTATGAACGGAAAAAAATAATTACAAGCGAAAGTCGTTCGTTTGTTTGCAGTTTTCTTGTATTTATCTAGGGTTACTTTTTCATTTTGGATAGGAAATTCTTTAAAAATAAAGAAGATATTTAATATCAAATCTAGATTTATTTATAACAGAAATGAAGAATTATTCGGTTTGCTTATTATATGAAAGAAAAAAAATTAATCGTAATATGAGATCTCCCATGAGAGAAAAAAAATTCGAATTCACACTTATATATACCCCGGTAATTACTGGAAATAAAAAGCTTCTTAATATTAAGAAGTCCTAAGCTGTGAATAACGGTTGCATAAAGTTAACGGTTCTTAACCTTTGACTTCTGCGGCCTTGGTTATTTTGTTTTTTATTAACACGCTTTTATAAGTTTCACTTGCATGTAACGGGAATCTTAGAACTCGATTTTTACCCACTAAAAAAGATCGGATTCATTCGAAATTTTGCCATACTTGTCAAGGACCAATGACAATACAATAATTTCATAATTTTGTTTCATTGTCTTTTTCAGGATCGTCAGGAATAAGGATAATCAGATTTGGCGACAATTCACATACTTTTTCCAGATTTGGCGACTTGTTGCATATATAATTTTTAAATTTGGCGACTAGTTCCATATACCATTTTCAGATATGGACTAATTTCACACATCATTTCCGGATTTGGCGACTAATTTCAGATTTAGCGACTAAAAGAATAAGGTGTAACCCTAAAGGAGTGTTTTGAATTTAAATCTAATTATATGCATGTATAAAATACGCTTGCGTTAATAGAAATAAAACAAAAAAAAAGTGTTCTGTATCTGAGAAAGTGGAGGGTGGGGTGTGTTAGCAATTTCTAAGCATAATATAAACATTTTTCTGAAAATGAAAAAAAAAAAAAAAGGCTCGTGCATGAGAAAAAAAAATTTATTTTCTGACTGCTAAATATTTTTTATTTTTATGAAGCAATACGCTTGTTGTGATGATACGAATTAACATTATAGCAATGCGTTAAAAAGGGGATAATTTGATTGACTCTTAATATTACCATGTTTTTTTCACTCTCTTTCTTGAATGTCTGTCCAGGTGGAATTTTTAATTGATTTTAAACTGTATGACTTTCCGTTGAGTTAGAGACTTGAAATTTGGACCACAGCTCAGAAATGGATCACAGTGCGTGAAAATGTCGGAAAAAAAAACGAAAAGAGGAATTTTATACTTTTTGTGGTACTTTAAAATGTTTTTTAATTTGAACTTTTTCTACTTAACACACTTTTAATTGTTTGACCTGATCTTTTGAGGAATCTAATATATAATGAGGGACTCATCCGAGGCCCCGTAAACGGAGAGAATAAATATATTTCAGCCCCTTTAATAAAAAATTCATTGAAAAGCAAGACTAATTCCAGCAGCCACGTAATTCCGGCTCCAAATAAAACTCAAGGATAAATTCAACAATGAATAAATGATAGTTTAAAAAACTAAAAACACCTTTTATTGTAGTTCGAACTAAAAAATGAAAAATAAATTATAGTTTGAAAAAAACTAAAAACACGCTTTTATACTGAATCGAACTAAAAAGTAAAGAAATAATTCTTAATAAAGAATAAAATGATTAACGAGAAAATTAATGTCATTGGGGTAAAAGCGTGGGGTGTTCTATAAATGTATCAATTGTTATAATTTCTAACTTATATTCCGAAAAGCTGAATTAGTGTAAAAATGTAGTACAAAGCACCCCACGCTTTTACCAGAATGACATTCATTTTCTCGTTAATCATTTATTCTTTATTAAGAATTATTTCTTTACTTTTTAGTTCGATTCAGTATAAAAGCGTGTTTTTAGTTTTTTTTCAAACTATAATTTATTTTTCATAGTCATCACGGTCTTCTTTCACGTTTTATTAAGCTGAAACACTTGTTAAATGTTGTTAATTCTTGCCTTATACAGTCGTGAGGAAACACTTGTGTCCATAAAAATAAATCTGGACAATATTTCGCAGGAATATTTCGAAAATAAAAAAAAAATGTTTAAATCTATTTTTTTTTAAAGAAAAATAAAAAGAAAGCACAGATGCATGTATTTTAAAAGTGCAAAACATGTACTTTACAATGTTAAAATTATATTTCCTGATCAAGCAAATTAAAAAGAAAACTAAGAAAAACCAAGAATTTTCTGAGAATGGAATTGGTTACATTTAAAAAAGTCTAATTTTCAAAATATATTCGAGAATCTCGAAAAATTTTTTCCCTGAAAAAATCCGAATTTCCATTTAAAATCAGAAATCTCTAATATATTCAGCGAGTTGTATTTTTGATCATTTGATTCAACAACTAATCATTTATTTGTCTTTTGTAAGAGCTGCGATGGTCCGCGGAGGAGAGGATTTTCTCTTGATCAATGGAACCCAATTTTTTCTAGGTTTGTTTCTTTTATTCTTCCCCCGCCTATTTTTGCTGTTGCCATTTGTTGTATTAAATCTAATATTTATTGTTTACGATTTTAAAATATTTTTTTCCCACCGTGAATCATTTGTTTGTTTTTTGTTTATTCGAATGTAAACAAACCTTACAATTCCGAAAACACATACAGCTTAAAATTATTTTAATTCATATTAAAAATTCAACAGCTCCTTTGGATTGGAAAGTAATATAATGTGTGTTGAAAATAATGAATGTGGTAGTTTATTTTTCGCAAAGGTTGCCATCTAGTGATAAAAATACGAAATAATTTATTCGATGCAATAATCAAATTTATATTCTACTGGTTTGCTGTGTGTGTGTGAGTTTTTTTTGAAAAAAAGATTTGATAAACAATTACATTTCTATCATTGCTACGAAATTTTTCATGGTCAAAATCACTTCTTTGTGATGTAAATACAAGTCTTTCTTAGAACGTAATATTTTCTAAAGAAATATAGTTTATTGCACATACAGAACTGCATTGTTTTACCAATAATTATGAAGATAATTAATTCAAAGACAAATTTTTTATTTTCATTAAATTTAATTTTAGTTAAATTTTTGAAATATTAAATATTTTTAGTTGGGTATACATAGACCCCGCCTCTATTTTTGCTCCATGTATTGTCTAAATTTGAAAATATATATTTGTTAAGATCTATAAATGTTGGAGAATAATATTGATAGTGTGTGTGAATTACAGTGGTAGAAATGAGGCAGGAATGGAAGCTACTACCCTTCTCCCATAAGGATTGCTGTATATTGAAATTTAAAACACAGATCACTTTTAAAATAAAATAAATTTTTATTTCATTACTTTATTTAATAAAATAAAATTTTTATTTCAGAAAAAAACAATATTCGAAATCTAGAACTCAATATACACATTCTTTTGACCATTGAGGTAAACAATAAAATTTAAAATTAATTTTGAGATGTGAGTTAAAGTAAAAGATGACCCCGTATAAAAATTTCTCACTACGCCCCTGATGAATATACATAAGTTTGTGGAAGAATTATAACTCTTTTATAGAGTTGGTAGCCAACCCTTTATTCATTGCTTAGGTTTTATTGTAAATTCTGCAGGTATCGAACTGACGAACATCAAAGAATTTTTTCGAAGAAAGTTCAGAATTTAATTTTTCTCAAACTTAAATGGGAAGTGCAGAAAAACATTTCTTCAGATATTTTTATTATAAATTTGATGAAGAAGCAAAACGTAGGACAGCGTCAGTGGTCAATAAGTATATCGATTAAAAAAGTCGAAGTAACCACTCGACTAAGCCTACGCCAACTTTTATAGCGTATTTAACGTATCTGAATGAAAAATGGAATACATATGCGCGTTAAGAAAGGGTTGCCATCTAGTGAGAAAAGAAAAATAATTTAATGGTTAAATAATTTAATTTCTCTTACAATTGATATCGCGGAGTTTTCTATTTAACAACCTTCTAAAAAATTCCTCTAAAAATAGAGAATTGTAATTGAAAAATCTTGATCTTTAAGGAATTTTTTTAAGAGAGATTCTTTGATTATGAAAAGCGTAGTTTGAAATGATGTGTAATTTAATCCAAATCTACTATTAGACCTTTTCGAAGCGAGTTATGAACCAACTGATAATTTTCGAATAGGCTGCCATCTAGTGGCAAAAAAAGAAAAACCTTATTCACTGTTATTTTTCTATGTTTACTTTTTCGGAGAGATATTCCGATAAAAGATTACGTTTAATTCAATTTTATAAAATATTTGATGAAAATAAAATTAATTCATTATAGATCACTTTTTGTTAGTTACACGTAATACTTTTAAAATAGAATATTGATTTCATTCATTCTTTGATTTCATATCCCCCCTTCCTTTTTATTACTTTGAAAAGCAAGCATAAAAACATAGATAGCTATATATTGTTTTACTTATACTGTGAAAACAATTATTTCAAACTTTTATTTATTTTCATGGGAATTTAAACTATAGTTCATATTTAGAGGATATTAAGCATTCTTAATTGATGCCTACAAATTTTTGCATTTTGTATATTTTCTGAATTTTTATATATTTATATATTTTAATATGTATGAATGTTGAAGAATAATATGGCTTATATATGGGTTTGGGGGTGTATGTACGTCTCAGTGGCGCATGGAAAGAGAACACATGATTGCAGTACATTAAAATTTTAAACAGATAACTTGTACTGAAATAAAAAAAATTTTAAACTTCCTTTACAAAAAAGGGGGGGGGGGAATTGAAATCTATAATTTCCAGATAATTATTCTTTTCACCTTCAAAATAAACAGTGGAATTAATTTTGAGATATGAGTTTGAAATGGGAAAGCCATTCCCCTCCTACATTCTACAAGAATCGAACTACATCCGAACAACTAGATCTTTTTAAAATTTGAACAATTTTTCACGTGAGAAAGCATGAAATAAAGCACAATTAAGCATGAAAAGAGAAGTTAACATTTTTTTTTATTGGCAATAACGATAGATTTAAAGAAGGCAGCAAAACGTAGGACGGCGTCACTGGTCAGTTCCCATTGAGAAGTTGGAGGTAAGTCCAACAAATGCGATGTAACCACTCGACTAAGCCTACGCGACTGTCATATGATTATTTTAGGTATTCAACTAAAAGGCAAAACGTGTGCTAGTGTAAGAGCCGCCATCTAGTGAGGAAACAACAAAATAATTTATGCGATTAAATAATTTAATTCGAACGCAATTGATATCGCACGAATTCTTGTATTAAAAAAAAAAAAAACAAGCATCTCAGAAATAAATTTACCAAGTAGAGATGATCGAAGTAAAATCTTGAGTCTCTGAGGGATTTTTTTAAGAAAAGATATTTGTCAAATTATTATTTCATTCTCTATATAACAATTTAGAAAAATATTTTATTTCTCGTAGAAAAAAAAGTTAGGTGCAAGAATGCAGACAATATGTTAGTTTATTAGGAGATATAAAATGTATTGAACAATTACATATTTTATAGGGTAGTTACTTTTTACACTTTCTCCACCCATTGTAACATTAAAAGTTGCACACATGAGAGCGAAAATGGCCTGTATTATTTTCCCTACAAGCTAATTTTATATGTTAATAACTTTTCTATAATAAAGAAATAGTTTTACGCATTGATTAATAAATTAATTTATAAAACTTATTTAATTATTTTATTCAATTGAATCGTACGATAATAAACTGGTTATATAAAGGGCTTCTTAATTGCTTTTCGATCGATGTTCAGCTGACGAAGAAATTTACACTTTGTAACATAGAAAACGACGTTCCAAGTATAAGTGTTTATTAAAGTCACACTGTAAAACAACACGAGGGCTATTGTACCAGGGTCAAGCAGTGCCGGATCAGGAGGAGCATGCAATTGCCTATGGGCCCCGCGCTCTTTAGGAGCCAGAGCGTGTTCTGTCTTCTGTTAGTTCTTCAAATTCATCCGGGCGAAGTCTGTGGTGTCAAGAGGGGAAGTCTGTGATGTCAAGAGGGGAAGTCTGTGGTGTCAAGAGAGGAAGTCTGTGACGTAACCATCATCTGGTATCCAATTTACACTTACTGATGAGTAGTTGCTCCACAAACTTCGTCCAGACTCCGGATGCTCGATTGCATACATAAAAGAGAACATCTTGGTAGCAGGACACATCTTAGCCTAATATAGATTAGATTATTTTATCAGTTATTTCAGTTTATAATATGAAACAATAGACGCTGCAAAAAATATCATCTTTTCTACAGTAAATTTTATATGGGGTATATTTCTAAAGTTTACACTTAGTTATACAATTCAAAAAAAGTAAACGTTCATAAAGAAGTGAATCTTGTTCTAGACTCTAAACTCTTACTTGCTTTTGATTGTGACTTAAAAATAACTGTTTTTTATTTATTCACTTATTATTATTTATTTATTTTTGTAGATTTTTGTTTCCCCAAATGTCGACGTTAGTAAAGAAAAGGTACCTAAGTGGTGCAGAGAAACAAAAAAATTGGACAAAGAAATTAAACAAGCTTGCTAAGTAAATGAAGAAAACATATAATCTTTCTCAACTTGGCTTCACTTGTAGAACTTAAACGGAAAATCTACTTGATATTTCTCCAAGTACGTCAACAGGTGAAATTATGGCAGTAGATCCTAAACCACAAAAAATTGTAGAAGAGGACGATAAAGTTTAGAAGTGTGCAAAATGACATTCAAGCTGATTTGAATGTTCCGTTAGATATTCAAAACAGAAACCACCTTGGACCAGAATATCAAAATGATATTAAGTTATATCGAAATATTACCGAACATGTACGAAAATTCTGATGTAAAAGAAATTCTGAGGAATGTCGACGTTTTGACAATGATTTTTCGACTTCATGCAGACAGTATGATGATTGTAAAAGAAAATTTTCTCTCTCAAAGGGGTTTCGAAAACATGTAAATGGTGAAGTAATCAAAAGAAAATGGCTCATGTATTCTCCATCCACAGGAAATGTATATTATTTTCCATGCGTCTTATTTAGGGAAACATCTGCTAGCCAAACTCAATTTTTGCAAGGATTTTTAGACTAGAAGAATGCGGTACAAAGAAGTAAAATGCACGAAGACAGTTCAACGCATCGGAAATGTATATAGACACTTATTTGTCGAAGACGTACACGTAATCGAATTGACAGTTCTTTGGAAAATCAATTTAATAAAGAACAAGAATATTGGATCAAAGTTCTGCAGAGAGTAGAGTCAGTAATCAAATTTGTCTCATCACGTGGATTTGGCCGCGGTAGCCAAGTGGTTAAGGTATCGGACTCGTGGCTGGCGTGTCATGAGTTCGAGCCCAGTACCACTGGAAACCTGGCGTGTAGGGAAGCGATGCGCGTTAAATCTGCCGAGAGCTCAAATGTCCTCCCGTGGTGTGGTGTGATAGTTAGGAGAGGGGGTGCCAGCTCAGGTATCGTCTTCGTCACTTGACCATGGTTCAAAAATTACGAGGTCCGTCGTCAAAAGCTCTCGTATAGCTGAACAGCGCGACATTAATATTCTCTCACTCACTCATCACGTGGATTAGTGCTTCGTGGTGATGTAGAACATATTGGTTCTCAACATAATTGCAACTTCTTAGGAATATTAGAACTAATCGCGGATTTTCATCCTTTTCTCAGTTCACATATTGCCAGATATTGTAACAAAGGTCGAAGAAAATCTTCCTACTTGTCTTCTACAATATGCGAAGAAATAATTGAAATATTAAGGGGGGGGGGAAGTTCAGGAAAATATAAAGGACATCCAGGAAGCTAAATACTTTTCTCTGAGCGTTGATTCTATACCAGATATATCTCATACGGATCAATTGACAGTAGTGCTTAGATATGTGAGAATATCTGATGGTTACCTTGGCCTCTGCTAAGGTAACATGTCAGCACTCCAATTGAGTACGTGTGGGATATCATTGGACGACAACTCCAGCATCTTATCCCCAGCCAGCACTGACCGTCCCAGTATTGACACAACAAATACAACAAGCATGTAACTCCATACCATAAAGTGACATTCGGTACCTGTAGGACACAATTCTTGCTTTCAAAATTCTGGACGTTACATCGGTTATTAATGTAACAGCTTTTCACATTTGAAATGCATTTCTTGAGCTTAAATTAACTTGTGATCTTGAAAATTGAATCAACTAAACACGTGAACTAGACAGTATATTGTTTGTCCAAATTTCATTACTCTACAATAATTTTTCTTGGTGTGTTAGAATTTTTTTTTCTGTCAGTGTAAGAAACAGATCAGAGTAAGAAACTAAAGAAAACAGATCTTAAATGCATATTTTCCGTTTATACTAACAAACTGCATTTTTTAAGGTTTAGGTATATTCGCCGTATAACTCAAACTTTTCCGCGAAGAAACCTGAAAATGAAACATGCAGTGCTCTCATCTTTTGAAGCCTAGAAATAATGCGCAAATGGTTAAAAACATGGAATGAAATAAAAAATTTGACTTAATTAAAAAGTCATTTAAAAATGTAGTATATCTAACGATCTAGATGAAACGAAAGAGGATTTTTTTTAAACTTATGAATCACGGTGACAGTGATGGGGAAGATGAAACAGAATTCGGTGATGTGCCTGAAGATATAATGGAAGACAAATACACTGAAGAGCCAAAAAAAAAAAAAAAACTGGTACACCTGACTAATATCTTGTAGGGCCCCCACGAGCACGCAGACGTGCCGCAACACGATGTGGCATGAAATCGATTATTGTCTGAAGTAGTGCTGAAGGTAATTGACTTCATAAATCCTTCAGGGCTGTACATAAATCAGTAGGAGTAAGAGGGGGTGAAGATCTCTGCTGAACAGCACGTTGCAAGGCATCCAGCTATATTCAATAATATTCATGTCTGGGGTTTTTGGTGGCCAGTGGAAGTGTCTAAATTCAGAAGTGTGCTCCTGGAGCCACTCTGTAGCAATTCTGGACGTGTAGGGTGCCGTATTGTCCTGCTGAAATTCCCCAAGTCCGTCGGAATGCACAATGGACATGAATGGGTGCAGGTGATCAAACAGGAAGCTTACGTACCTGTCAGAATCGTATCTAGACGTACCAGTGGTCCCATATCACGCTCCTTACCATCACAGAGCCTCCACCAGCTTAAACAGTCCCCTGTTTACATATAGGGTCCATGGATTCATGAGGTTGTCTCCATACCCGTACGCGTCCATTAGCTCGAAATTAATTGGAAACGAGACTCGTCAAACCAAGCAACATGTTTCCAGTCATCAACAGTCCAATGTCGATGTTGACGGGCCCAGGCGAGGCCTAAAGCTTAGTGTCGTGCAGTCAACAAGGGTACACGAATGGGCCTTCGGCTCCGAAAGCCCATATCGATGATGTTTCGTTGAATGGTTTGCACGGTGACACTTGTTGATTGACCCAGCATTAAAACCTGCAGCAATTTGCCGAAGGGTTGCACGTCTGTCACGCTTAATGATTCTCTTCAGTCATCGTTGGTCCCGTTCTTGCATGATCGTTTTCTGGACGCAGAGATGTCGTAGATTTGATGTTTTACCGGATTCCTGATATTCACGGTATACTCGTGAAATGGTCGTAGGTTAAAATCCAAATTCCATCGCTACCTCGGAGATGCTTTGTCCCATCTCTCGTGCACGGACTAACACCTCGTTCAAACTCACTTAAATCTTGATAATCTGCCATTGCAGCAGCAGTAACCTATTTAATAACTGTTCCTGATACTCGTTTTCTTATATATATGCTTTGTCGGCCGCAGAGCCGTACTCTCTGATTAGTTCCATATCTCTTTATTTGAAAACGCATGCCTGTAACAGTTTTTTTTTGGCTCTTCAGTATATGATGGAAATATTCATGCTATCTATCATACCATTATTGGGCATTCTAAATAATATCATGAATAATATTTTTAATAATAATGTGTCCAATAATTTTCTTTGAAATCAACAGTATTTATATACATTCATATAAAAGTACCTTTTCTATAATCAATTTTTATTTTGAAAGCCTTTATTTTTATATCCGGCGCATAAAGCGCACCCAAAAATTTCGGTCTAATTTTTTGCGTTAAATGTGCGCGTCATATGCGGTATTTTATTTTTGAAAGTTCTTATGAAGTATCGTACATCCTAAACCTTTTGGTTTTAACATGTACAATGAAGCAATTTATACCGCAATGAAAATTTATGTAAAATTCGCTAAGAGTATTCGTTGTAGTAAGAAATAAATTGTTTGTTTTATGAACTATTTACTAGTGGAATGCATTAAAGAAATTTAGATATGATTTAGACAAGGAATACACAATTTGGATAAAATTAAAGGAAACAAAATAGATCTCATAAATTAAAAAAATATTATACTTGTAGTAATGGAAAACCGTTTTCACTTTTATTGAGGAAATAAAAACTACGAAGATGAAGTATATATTTCTAAATTTTTTAAAATTACTATAACCTACATAAAACTGCATCAAATTATAATTTGTTCATATATACTCTCTAATTTACCCCTTCTCTATTTCTCCTACTTTTCACACATTTTTGAAATAAAAATGTTTTATTAAAGAACTTTTAGTTTGATTAATATCATCCCTAAAAAGCCGCATTCACCATGGTTACAAAATAAAATAAATAAATATAACAATTCATTTCGATTGCAGTTTTAAGTTTTATTTATTGTCCCCCCCCCCTCCCTGAAAAAAAAAGAATCAAATATTTCAGCAAACGGCAACATAATCACGTGATCGTGACGTCACATGAATTTAGTACATAGATTAAGGCAGTGATTCTCAACCACTGTGCCGCGGCACTTTTGAAACCCACCAATTTTTTAAAAAAGTTATTCATTATACTCAAACAAAAAAAAAAAATAAAATCCGGAACCGAAATCATTCGGCGTTCTATAGTTTTGGATTAAAATTAGAGGCGATTATCCCATAGTAGACGAAAAAGCTTTAAAAATATTGTTACAATTTTTTACATCTTATTTGTCTGAATTCGTATTTTTCACAGCATTAACAAATCTGTATAAATAAAAATAAATGTATGTGTGTGTCTCTGTATTTCTCTTATGTTTTCCTAAACCGTTAATTCTCTTTGTAACCACCAGAGGGCGTCTGAACGCTTATGTAAGTAGATACATTTTTTTCGTTTACAATGTCTGCACTTCGAATGTAGCTCTCAGCTCTCCCAGCTAGAAGGTGCCACTGGATAAAATAAATTGTTAAGTTTTTATTATTAAGACATGCTCTCCCTTTTATTGATTGCATTTAATGTCCGAGTAGTTTATATACATATTACAGTTCATCCGATTGCGATGAAACTTAAAGGAATGGTTCGGGACATGCCCGCGAAGGTTTCTGAGTTTGTAAAATTGACCCCCGGTCGTTTGAGATGTATATTCCGTTTTTGAATTATTAGACCAACAAACTTGAAATTTGATGGACAAGTTCCTTTCATAGAGTAGAGGTCCTCTACAAAAGGGGAGGGGGTTGGCGAAAAATGAATCCTAAGGGGCGTTCCGAGGGCTTAAGCGGTATTATAGATAAATATTCCCGTTTTCAAACTATTGGGCCTACAAACGTGAAATTTGGTACTCCTGTTTCTTTCATGGAGATCCGCTATAAAAAGTGTTTTGAGAATCGACCCGAAAAGTCGTTGTGAGGGCTTAAGTGGCGTTACAATTAAATATTATCGTTGAACTTTCAGACATACAAACTTGAAATTTTGGTGGCATGTTTTCCCCCCTCCTTTTTATTGAATATGTATCCGCTAAGAACGTACTGTACGGAAATTGACTCCGTAGTTTTGTATTAATCGATCACGTCGGTTCGGAGTACTGCGTCATTGAGTTAACATGTGCAACTGCATTCCACTGGAAAAATGTTCAGGAGGAAGGGTCAGTGTGGAAGATGACGAAACTGCTGGGAACCCAAGGTCAGCGATTACAGACCAAAACATTGCCAAAATTCGTGATACGAGTCGGTTCCCACTCACATCAGTGGCCAGCCTGTTAATCAACGTTACTACATTGAAGTACCAAAAAGACTTCGAGAAATATTAGGGGAAAAAAAGGCTATAATCGGGGAGTGATGAATGGCTGTTGCACCAAGACAATGCACCCGCTCACAAGGCTCTATCTGTCTAGTAGTTTCTGAACAGAAAAAACGTTACTATGATAGGGCATCCTCCTTATTCCCCTGATTTGGCCCCATGTGAATTTATTTAAGAGTATTTCCCACAGTTAAATCTTGCTTACAGGGAATCCATTTTACTTCAGTTGAAGAGGTTCAGGCAAAAACGGAGAATCTCCTGAAAAGGCATTCCAAAAATATCATTCCAGAACTGTTACCAGCAATGGCAGCACCGAATGCAGAAGTATGTGAATATTGAAAGGAACTGCTTTGAAGGTGATAATGTCACAGAGAACTGATTTTGTACGTACAATGATTTTTGGAACTGTCTCGTTTTTTGTCATACCTCGCATATACAATCATGTCCATAAATTAAGGGTAATTCAGAATCATACAGAAATTGAACTCTAAAATAAAAAATTCACCTATAGAATTATCACACACATCTTGAAGAAGAATATGAAAATCACAGGAAACCACCAGATGGCGCGGATAGTACGTCACAATGACGAGAGTATAAGAGAGGGGTATATAAGGAATGGTGGGAAAGAAGTAAAATTGTTCACAAGCGCTTTAAAAGTCTTTCAGTGCAATAACCGCATAGTTATGACACAAAGGAAGCATTTGGATGATTTCTTACGTGGTAGAATTATCGGACGAATGGAATGTGGACGTACCCAGCTGGAAGTATCCGAGGAACTTGGAATAGCCCAGAGTGTCATCTCCAGGCTTTGGCAACGATTCCAAGATGATGGTATTGTGAGTAGATGTTACAGCACAGGTCGCCCCCGAGTTACAACGCCGAATGAGGACCGGTATTTGGCAGTTACTGCCAAAAGAAACAGACGGAGCACAGCATCAGACCTATCTCGTCAGCTACCGGTACGACAGTTTCAAGGCAGACCGTGCACAGACGCTTAGGGCACATTGGTCTATATGCTCGTAGGCCTGTCAGATGTGTTCCCCTTACCGCAACTAACTGTCGCCTGCGATTAACCTGGAGTAGAGAGCATGCATTGTGGACACCGCAACAGTGGTCTTGTGTGATGTTTTCCGACGAGTCCAGGTTTAGTTTGCAGTCTGATTCTCGCCGGACTTTCATATGGAGAGCGCCAAGTACCCATTACCACCAAGAGAACACCATTGAACGACACTGTTACGGGAATTATTCTTGGTTCCAGAACTGACCTGCATGTTCAGAGTGTAACGATGACAGGCCACATCTATCGGAATGTCTTTCTGGAACAACATGTACGTTTGTTTCGGGGCGCCATGGGTGCTGAATTTCTGTTTATGGATGACAACGCCTGTCCTCACCGTGCAAACATTGTAGACGAATGCCTTCAATCGGAGGATATTACCCGTATGAATTGCCCAGCATACTCACCGGACTTGAATCCAATCGAGCATGTGTGGGATATACTTGGCCGACGAATTGCAGTCCGTCAACCCCCTCCCACCTGTCTACCGGAACTTCGGAGGGCATTGCTTGATGAGTGGTGTAATATTCCCCAAGATCAGATTGATAGTTTGATACTCAGCATGCGTAGGCGTTGTAAGGCCTGTATTGCATCGTCCGGGAGACATACTCCGTATTAACCATCATACTAACCATGTTATACTGTTTTTTGTAAATAGGTTCTTTTTTGAAATTTGCTCCAGGGAGTAAAAATCGCAATTTTTATTAATTATGTCAAACATATAGCATCTTTTTTGCTCTTTACCTTTTGTTTAATAAATAGACTTTACAAATAAGTCAAATTTGTTTTGCTTCTGTCTCTTTCTTTGCCTGAACTTCATTATCCTTAATTTATGGACATGAGTGTAATTGATGAAATGAGAGTGGCATTATCATTTTTACGACCAAATGTAAGCGAAATGATCAAAAATCGTTAAGCTCAAACTTCGCATCAAACGTATTCTTATAATTAATTGCATTTTGTTGTCTTTGTTGTACAAATTATTTTATTTAACATAGAAAATTATTATCATAGACTGTTTTACAGATAAGTAAAACTCTTTTAAACTTGTTTTATTGTTAGTGTGCCGCGCCACATTTTAAAATTGTTAAAATTGCATAGCAACTAAAAAAAAGGTTGGGAATCACTGGATTAAGGTTTATTACAATTTCTCGTCTCTGTATAGGTTCTAGCTTCGGTACAGCCTGTATAACTTTGTGTTCCAGTTTCCTAGCAATCTTCACTTCTTCTTGAACAACTGTCCGATTTTGCTTCAGTACAACCTTCCGCTTCGGGTTCCGTTTCATCATTGCTTTTACCTCCTTTAAGTGTATCATAAACCTTAACACCAGCTCCAGTTGCTGCGACTATAGCAGTTTTAGCCGCACCCCCTAAACCTGCGGCACCCATACCTTGAAGAACACCAAAAACTGTACCAGATGTCCCTGCAATAGTACCTCCGAACCATGTTCCTTGAATAGTAGCTGCAAGTGATCCAGCAGCTATGCCTCCCGCTCCGAAACCAGCAGCTGTAAGTACAAGTGGAGTGGCGACAATCGCTGCACCAGCAATAGCACCAGTTGTAAGACCAAATTCTATGCAAAGCAAAAAGAAATGTTCAGATATTAGTATAAAAGTATTCATCATTGGAAAAATTTTAAATGCATTGAATCCTTAAAAGAAAGTATTACTCACTTAACAAGTCATTTTCCGATGCTTCAGATACAGTTTCCTTAACAGTATCCTAAAAAGGAAAATATTTTAGACATATAAATACTTCGGAACGACTTGCTTAGATAATTCTGCCCATCCCCCATTCAGTACAATACATGTTATAAATTAAAATTTAAAATATTACTTAATTTAATGAAAATTTTTTGGGGGTAAAAAAACTTAAATATCACACAAAATTTTTAAACTTGGTGCTCTAAAAATTTCCTATCTAAAAAAAAAAAAATCATATTTTAGAAAAAAAAAATTTTTTTTTTGTACATATTATATTCACACAAGAAGTTTTACAGTAAAAACCAGGCAATTGTTTTTATTGATATATTAAACACTTTTTTAAATTACAAACTCTGAATAAACTGTTCCAATATTCACATCGTTATATGAAGAGTCCATAGAATAACATAAGTATGAGAGTGTATTAACGTCTCGCTACAAAAGCAACATGAAGGCTATTGGCGACGGACTACCTAATTTTGAATCTCGGTCAAGTGACGAGTACGACACCTGAGCTTGAACCGAAACTACCATACCACGCCAAAAGGAGGACGACTTTGAGCCTCTAAAGATTGACGTGCATCAGCCCCTCTATACGGAGGGTGTTCAGTGCCACTAGGACTCGAACCCGCAACATGCTGACCACGAGTTCGTGAACATAACCACTAGGCTACCGCAACCACCATAGAATGCGAAACAATAGATCATAAGATAATCGAATTTCTTTTTAAAAAAATTAAATTTACAGAGACAATTTAGTAGATGCAATGATTTTTCTTCCAGTAATGTAAGTAATGAACTACAAAAGTATTAATATATTATGGAAAAAGAGGCATTTCTCGATCTATATATTAGTTTATTGCGGTGTTCGTCACACATCGGCTTCGTGTATTTACATCTTGTGATCGCCTGTCAGGCCAGATTCTCAGAACTATTATAAGGGGGTTGCCACATTCTCTTCGGGACCCATGTTCGAATTTACCTCAGTATATTTGGTTGGGGAAAAAGAAATCCATTATTTTTTCGGTAGATGGCTGTAGTGTTCGATAACTTGTAAAGTATCAATCCAACAATATCAGATCTAGGCTCGTTGGGAATGTGACACTTCGTACTAAAAAATTATTTTGCTGTTTTATGTTTGGTCCAATCAGTTGTGAGTTACAGGGTGTTAAAAATAAAAGTCAAGAAATAGAAAATTTGGTAAATTTTTTACACTTTTTCTTTGATAAAGGCGAAAATGCAAGCCAGGCGGCTGAAATCGTGAATGGTGTTTATGGTCCCGATACTGTACCAGCCAATTAGGTGCAGTTTTGGTTTCGTCGATTCCATTCAGGTACGTCCATCGTAGAAAATTTCGATAAAATCACAAAAATGATTGAAGTTGACCGGCATGTTAGTAGTCGTAGCATCGCTCAGGAGTTAAAGGTCGAACATAAAACAGTTTTAAACCATTTGCACAAAGCTGGACTCAAAAAGAAGTTTGATGTTTTGGTGCCACACCAATCAACACAAAAAACATGATAGATCGAATTTCCAACCGCAAAGCCTTTGCCAAACAGAATGAAATCTACCCATTTTTTAAATGAATGGTGACTGGGGCTGAGAAGTGGACCACATTCGACAACATTGTACGAAAACGATCGTGGTCAAATAGCGTTGAGGCAGCTCAAACGGAGGCCAAACTACCAAGGTTCTATTGCGAATTAGGTGGGATTGGAAAGGAATGATTTATTATGAGTTGCTTCTATACGTCGAAACACTAAATTTGGATCTTTACTGTCAACAATTGGACCATTTGAAGTTAGAGTTTGACCCAAAACGGCCAACAGGAGAGGTGTTTTGTTCCATCAGCACAACGCCAGATCACACGCGTCTATAGTGACTAGCCAGAAACACAGGGAGCTTGGTTAAACGTGGTTTAAAATTACGAGGTCCGTCGCTAAAAGCCCTCGTATATCTGAACAAGGTGACGTCAATATTCATTCACTCACCGGGAGCTTGGTTGGGAAGTTTTGATGCATCCAACATATAGTCCGGATCAGGCACCAAGCGATTGCTATGTTTTTCTTGCAATGCAAAACTTCATTGGCATCAAAACAAGATAATGAAAAGAGTGTGTGTTCTAGAGTTTTTCGTCAATAGGGACTGAAGACTTCTATGAGAGAAGCATTATGAAGCTACCTATAAAATGACACAACAAATTATAGAATAAAACGGTGCATATTAGACCAAATATGGTAATCCGAAACATGTTTTAACAAAGTCATGAAGTTCATGTAAAAATAATGGATTTCTTTTCCTCGAACTTAATATGTGTATGCTATTTAGAACACTAATGATCTCGGAGCCAGGCCAAAAAACGAGAAAAACCCTCAACACCATTATGCTTCCACCACCAAAACTTAACAGTCGGCACAATGCAGTCACTAAAGAAACGTTCGCCGGGCATCCGCCAAACCCAGACGCGTCTATCCGACTGCCAGACTGTAAAGCGAGATTCATCACTCCAAAGAACAGTTTTCCACATGGTCCACAGTCCAATGACGGCGAGCTCTATACCCATTGCAATCGATGCTTCGCATTCTGTGGAGTGATGTTTGGCTTGTGAGCGGCTGAACGACTATGGAATCCAAGTTTTTTAACTCTCGTCGGACAGTCCTGCTGCTAACACTAATTCCTGATGAACTTTAAAACTCCTGAGAAATTTCCACCAACGAGGACTTGCGATTTTGTTTCACTACCCTTTTCAGAGTTTTGCGGCTGCGTTCACACCAAGTATTTTCGGCCTACCGGTTCGTTTCACTCTGCCTTGACGTTTCCACTTCACAATTACATCACTCACAGTTGATTTAGGCTTCTGTAGAATGTCTGCAATCTCACGAACTGATTTCCCACAAAGGTGGCATCCCACTATACTGCCACGATCAAACTCACTAAGCTCCTTTGACTTACTCATTGCCTCAAAAACACATAAATACAATCTGAGAAACCACTACCAACACTTTTATAGCTTTCAATTACGTATCAAATTGCGTCACTCACCAGAACCACTTTATTAAGGTGTGTTCGGATACCTTTGTCCAGATAGTGTATATATATATAAATGCTTTTTCAAAATAACCTTATATTTTATCACATTTAAGACTTACATTTATCATTAAATATAATAACTTTTCTAATTAACACTGGGCAATGGCAAAAATTTTAATAGTCGTTATAAACAACAGATTGGAAATTAGAGCCCGACAAGGTTCTATGCTCCGTTTAGTTTTTCTCAATGGCAGTATACTAATTTATACATTGTATCCATGAAAGGCAATAGCCATGGTCATAAACTCGTGGCCAACGGTATTTTTGTCGAGTCACGAGTTCGAGACCAGGTTTATTTAAGGCCTGCTGTGTAGAGGGACTAATGAACGTTATATTTGTTGAAGCTCAAAATCCTCAAATTGACTTGGTATGAAAATTTGTAGAAGGATGCCACTCAAGTGCAGTCCTTGTCACTTGACCGTGGTCAAAGCTACTACACCCGTCATCAATAGCCTTCATAGTGCTTCAGTGAGTAAGTGAATGTTTCTTAACGTCCACTATAAAGCAACACGAGGGCCATTGCCTACCGACCACCATGGTGTTTCAAAGTTAATAAACTATCAATCCATGCTTTTCTTTGTTGTTGTTGTTGTCGTCGTGTCCTTCCCGAAGGGAAAGAATGAAAGTTGCCAGAGTCTAAGACAGGTTGGACTACACGATGGATGGCAACACCACCTATCTCCACCTCCACAATTTAAGCATAGAACTAGAGGGGAGGGAAATATTCTCCAACACCCTGCACCCGTGGTTTCTACTGCGACCACCCACAAGACTTTCGGACCCACTTATTTAAAGAGGGCGTACTCCGTGTGTACTCGGAGGGTATTTGGTGTCATCGGGCATCTCGAACCCAGGCCCTCCGGCCTGGAATCCGATGCTTTAACCACTAGGCTACCCACGGCCCAAATATTTTTCTTTCATGCATGCATGTGCCTTGTAGATACAGAGCCGTTTTTAACTTCCCCGGCGCCCTAGGCACTTCAAATTGTTATATTCTCCTCCCACTATTTACAGAGTGTCCTTCCCCTCCTTCATGTCTTACCTTGTCAGTTTTGGTTCAAGGGATTTTTTGAAAAAATATTTTCTCTTTTTTTTCGTCTTACAATTTTTCGTGCCTAGGCCTAGGCGGAAAAGCAGCCCTGTGTACATAATGTTAAAAATAAGTACTCAAGACAGAGGGAGCCTGTAATCTTTACCTTAAAAGAGCAATAGAATAAATAAAATTAAATAATTTCATGCACGAGGTACAAATGTTAAAAGTAGTAGATCTAGTAATTTTAAAATTACGGGCAAATGACGAGAATAACAAAGCACTGGTATTGTTCTCTTCTTTTTTCGCTATAATTCCTCATAAGTGTTCTCCAAAGCAGTCATTTTCAACAAATACTTAATCTTTATGTATAGAATTTTAAAGGAGCCGGCTGTGGGGCGTGGTTGGTTAGTCACTGTCCTTCTGCTCCTAAGATTGCAGGCTCAACCCCGGCCCAAGTCAGTGGATTTTCATGATGCAGAAAATAAACAGCGGTCATGTCTGATTATACGGCATGTAAAAGATCCTAGAGTGTCTGTTTGGCTTGGGTGCTCTCGCAAAATTAAATCCTAATACAGGTTCGCATCGTCAGAGCTCAGGTGCCTCCCTCTAGGAAAGAAACTGGGTGTCAAAATTACCTGCGGCAATCGGTATTTGCCTATACGGTGCCGCACTGAAAAGAGATACCAGCTTCTGGGAATGTACTAGGTCTGCAATGGTAAAACACCAATCGCAGACTATTAGAAAAAAAAAAGAGTATTAACGGAATTTTCTCAAAAACTACAACTTTTTAAGCTACTGTATTAACAACCTTGTATTGGTTAATTTAAACATAATGTGAACTTGCACATAATTATAATTTAGAAAATATAGATAATATTTCATATATTTATATGGCTACCTAACAGTTATACTAAAGGGTGACAGAAGAATTCGAAAGTCATCCTTCTAATGAAATTGCTACTATTTTGTATCCTAATTAGAGATCTTTATTTTTTTTTGTGAGAATAGAAGCATTAGCTTTACCTTGGGTTCAGAACTCAGAGAAATTTGAATTATTTGAATCTCTAATGTACATTACTTATTCATTTCTAACCTGTAAAAAGGAGTAAATTACCCCCCCCCCCTGAAAGAGAGGTAAAAGAAAAGAATCACAATGAGGTTTCAATTTTTTCCCTTCTACATTAATTATTTTTTGTCCATCTATAAGTGTTATTTAGATAATCCCTAGTAAAAGTCTTATTTCACCAAAGATGTTCATATCAAATAATGAAAGTTACAATGCAAATCTGCCAAGCTTTAGCCTTGGCTGGTGTGGAAGATTTGGAAGTGAAGTAACAAAGAATCATTCTTATCATTAAAACACAGTTGACAAAGATATATTCAGAAATTCTAATTACAGTTGAAAAGTACTTTTCTCTCTTTTAAGTGATATAAATTCCTGTTTCTGTTCTTTTTTTAAAAGAATGGTACTGTAATTATTTTTGAAATCTGTTAAAGTAAGGGCAATATGGTTTTAAAACAAAATAATTAAACAAGGTTCCTTATCCCAATGTAAAGGAATTAAATAAAATAAAAATTTA
>BMAO01032840.1:0-50207 GCA_019973975.1 Trichonephila clavata
ATCTACGTCAAATAATGCTAGACGAAAGTATTTGCACGAACTGTGGGAAAGGCTTGCTTTAAAATTCTTGAGGAGAGACAAATGCTTTCCTGGTGTTTTTCTGAATAGGAAACAATAATAATGTGAAATCGGATTTCATAAAATACAAGATGCAATGTGTACCATTGGAAAAAAGAGTGGATTTGGTACAATATTGCAAATGAATTCAGTTATGATCAGGGATAAGTGTACCATGAACCATAAACATTCACTTAAAGCATTATATAGAGCTTTGCAAGATTTAAATGGCAACGAGAGAATATTTGGTGTTGCTATTGTATTACTGTCTGGGGATTTCCGACAGGCATTAACAGCTATTAGACTCTCTACTTTTGCTCACGAGATTAACGCCTATTTAAAACAATCGTTTTTATGGTGAAACATGGAAAACACTTCGACTGACCATAAACACGCGAGTACATTTGCAAGTTGATCAATCTGAGCAAATATTTCCTAACCAACTTCTGAATATCGGAAACGGTGAAGTATAACTTCATCCCAATACATAATGCATGAAATAACCAGACGATTTCTGTAGTGTTCTTTAGGCAAAAAGTAACTGATTGAGAGTGTCTTTCCGGATATACTGTATAATTATCTTGATAATTATTGCCTCTGTAATCCTGTTACTTAATCAGAAAAATGTTGCTATTGTGATGAAATAAACTTTCAAACACAGGGTTGTTGCCAGTTGATCTAACGTTTTTTTAAGCCAATCGACACTATTGTTGATGAAAACAAAACCGTAAGTTTTCCAACCGAGTTTCTGAATTCTCTAGATATATCAGGAATGTCACCACATAATCTTCGGTTGTTTCCCTGGTTATTATCTACGAAACTTAAATTCACTTAGATAATTCAAGGGTGCACATTTGATCATCAAAAAATTATACCGGGAACTTCTTGAAGCAAACACTTTGACTGTAAAGTTTGAACGAAAATTCGGTTCTGCTATTACGGAATTTGTTACCACGTATTCCACTGATACCGTCAGAATCTCTAATACCATTCAAAAGGTTTCAATTCCGATTCGTTTGGCTTTCGCGATGACCATAAATGAATCTGAAACCGAGCAATATTCATTTGATACTTAAACTTAGAAAATCCATGTTTCTCGAATGGGCAACTAGATGTTACATGCTTACGTGTGCGGAAACCGTTGAATCTATTTCAGTTACCAAAATACGGGTTACCGAAAAAATATTGTGCACCGATTAGCGATTAGTTGTATAAAATTATTATTTGTTATACTTTAAAATGATAAAAATAATTTTAAAAATTGCAAAGAATCAACGTTATTCACCACATTTATAAAATTAAATCTTCATATGTTGTTACTTAACGACTTCGTTAGTAATTCATGCATTATACAACACTCAAATAGGAGATGAATGAAATGCAAAATTAAAATAATTTGTTGTTTTATACTTTATTTCAACCCTCCAAAATTATAAACGAAGATTAATTTGACTGCATTGAATAGCTTAGAATAATATTGAACTAACGTATTAAAACAAAGCCACAGCAACGTGTGGCCGGGTCATATTATATATTTTAGTCATAGCTAAGATATATTTTGTAGGAATTGAAACGCTACTGAATTTCTTCATTTAAAGGAGTGGAATAAAAGTTTTAGCTCAACTGTTATAAAGACAGGTAGGGGTTTTGATGATATGAAGTAATTCATAATAAACTATTGCTTTCAAAATAAATATAAATGGACAGTTTCAGCCTTTACAGAATCACGTTAATTCCTGGTTAACATAATTAATTATGTTTCTTGGATAATATACGTAATGAAATGTAGTAGACAAAACATATTTTTCTACTGTTCACAGACAAAGACAACACGTGCATTACAGAAATTAAAATGCAGTATATCATTCAATTTAATGTAGGTCTGAATATAATGTAATCTTTAAGTCTTTCATCCATTTCCCGAACTACCGAAATGTGTGAATTCCCGTACATGTGATATAGAAATGATTTAAATACATACACTTAACATAAAGAAAACAGTTTTAAAGTTTACTTTTGTTAGTACATAATCAGCGTGTTTTTTTAGTCTATTTTGGTTAATCTGCCCAAGCCCTTCCGAGCTATCTCAACGCCCTCTAATTTTTTCTCTGGGTCTTTTATTGCACCCTGAAAGCCTCAAATGCCCACAAGGGGGCATTATCGCCCTCGTTGAGAACCTATTATTTAGATGGTTATTAGCTAACGGAAATTCATTATCTCTTGAAAGTAAGTCACAATTCCTTCCTAATCATTTTTTTAATTCAGAGAATATTTTTTTTCTGTACAATTCTGAATCTTAAATAATAATGAAAGTCGGAAAATATTGTGAAAAATATTCACACACTTGTTATGTTTAGAGCTTCAAAAATTAAAAAGCAATAAACGTTAATGTTTTAGGGCCAGGCTGTCATTTCAGTGATGATAAATAGAAACAATGTTTGGAGTAGTATTTATACTCTTCTCGTGCATGAGCCTTTTTACAAGCTTTTATTTAACGTACAATGTATGCATGTATGTATGTATGTATGCATGCATGTATGTATGTATGTAATTTGTTCGGGTGGAATCTTGCAACTCAATTTTGAAGCTGATATCTTTATCCCATTGAGCTGAAATTTTGTATGCACGTTTAGTTTGGATGACAATGCATGTTTTGACCATTAATATTCCGATATTGCAATTAATTAAGAACATATTAATTAAAAACGTTAAAAACCATTAACATTACTACAACAATACAGATCAACTTTGATATGTCTGCATTGTTGTAATAATGTTATTGTTACAACAATGACAAAAATTGGCGTCAAAAATCGTTTTCAGCCAAATCTGGAATTTCATAACGTTGCGCTGTTGACTGTATTAATTAGCTTTGTCTAAAAAATAATTACGTTTCTACAACGTAAAAATAATCTAATTTCTACAACGTATGCAATTTTTTTTACAAATTTCTATCTATTTTCTTAGATTTAAATTCAAAACAAAAAAAAGTAGAGCTATTTTTCAAGTAGATCGGTACCTTTCTCAACGCTGAAAAGTTAAACTGAGATGGAGTATTGTAAAAATTCTTCAAAAAATTTATCTTTTAATCTATGGAACTCAGACCAAAAAATTACAGAATTGGAAAGATCATTTATTTCGTCCCGATGTGGTATAATGTTTTTTACAAAATAATATTTGTATTTCTTACGATTTATTTAAATGAGTCACAATCGATGCGTTTTTATGAAAATATTGTCAAAATTGTTGCGCATGAATTTTTTGTGTTTAAATGAATCAACATTCCATACTAAAACAGCTTATGCTTTGCTCTTTTAGAATCAGTCCTTTAAAAATAAAATGTCAAAAACTTTTTTTTTACGATTTTCCAAAAAAATACTCAAAGTTTTTATTAAACATTTAATAAGTTCGTCATTTATGAAGATAATCTCATAAAACTTTTTTTTCTTGTGTAGAACAATATTACCCAAGATCTGTACGAAGATTGAACAAAGTGCTTAAAAATTACAGATTTAAGAAAAAAAATTGTGTTTTTTCGTCTTGTACCCTTTTTGCTAGAATTCATTTAGCGAGACTGTTCGAATATAACCGGCAAACGACCTAACAACAATGATGAGTTGAATGAGATTAACAGCCTGAGAAACATGTCCAGTGATAACTAAAAAGTAAAAAATAAATTAAAAGTAAAAAAAACCTTTTTAAAACCAAGCTTTTATTTAAATGCGCTAAAAAGAATAAAATAAATTTTTTCTGTGAAACTTTTTTTACTATCAACTTATAACGTCATTACACAATTTATATGATATAAAAGCTTGTCGCGTGATTTATTGCAGATAAACAAGTAAACTGATCTGATTGATTTTAATTTGTAAACATTTCAAACTAAGTAAATAAGAGTACTTTAATCTCGCGACGAGCTTTTATATCATCTAATTTGTGTAATGACGTTATAAGTTGATAGTAAAAAAAGTTTTACAGGAAAAATTTATTTTATTCTTTTTAGCGCATTTAAATAAAAGCTTGGTTTTAAAAAGGTTTTTTTTTTACTTTTAATTTATTATATACATTTAATTGGATTAAAAAAGTTTAGGAATTTTTTGTATCAGAAATAGTTTGCATAAGATGTTATTGGAAAAAGCCAATTAACAATTCACTCGAATTTCACTAAAGTATAACAATTTTTTACAAACAAAAATTTTTGAATTGATGAATTTCATTAAGCATACTTTAAGGTAGATTTCAGAAAACATTTTAAGAGTTACTATAATAATTGATGGTTTTTACATCTCGCATTTCTTTTACAGATATTAATAAAAAATAGCTAAAATTTTAGCACATAATTCTAGTTTTATGATAATTATACTTTAGACGTAAAATAACAATTATTGAAGTACTGCGCATTCAATCCTTACATATATAAATCTACTTTAGCACTACTTGATAAAGAAAGAAATTTTTAAAGATATTTGCTGAGTAAAATTATGTAAAATAATAATTTAATATCATATATTATTGACGTTAAAAAACAAAAATATTATTCAATATTGTTTCTATTTCTTGTAAATTATTTAAAGTGCACATACCTTTCTAAATATTTTCGCCTAATTGTCTGTCATTTATGGTTGTTTTAGCCAAATCTTTCTGTGGTTACCTCGAAAAATATAAATTAGTTGTTAATAATACATTTTTCCTCTTGGAAATGTTACTGAAAATATGTATTTCTAATGTAAGTTAAATTAATGCTGCGATCATTAATGTATATTAAAACCAAAATCTGTACATAAGGAAAAAAGTAATATTTTTTTTTCAAAATTCGAATTATCGTATGAAGGAAATAAACATTACCAAATTAGGATTTGTAACTAAATGCAATATATTAATACAAAAGTAAAAGTTAAAAATATAACATAATTAAAAAATAAGCAGATAACTTCACATATAAAACGCATGACATAACATTTGAAATATATTTAAAAGAAGATTTTAAAAATATAAAGAATGATTATTTTAAACTAACGTATTAAGCTTAAAAATGCTTTGAGAGATTAATTTTTCTCAAGTATGAAAAATAGCATATTCAAATTATTTTAAATTTTACTGTTAAAATGTAACAAAGGAAATAAATAAATTGCAACAAAAACTTTTAATAAAGAAATTTTAAAATATATTTTATAAATTTAAGAAACTCATTACTTAAACTTTAGAAATGAAAATTTATAAAAATGTAGGTTAAGTGCTCTTAACGTAGATATTTAATTTTATTAGATTAAACTATAAAGCTCGCTTATAAAGAAATTCCTTATTTTTAAAAAGAAATCCATCTTCATGTATTTAAAGTTCTTCGAAATAATATTTTTTTTTAAATTAAGCACTGAAAAAAATCTTCATTTAACTTTTCTTTTATTTGTTTACAAAAGAGACTGTCTCAATTACCTGAGGGAATGTTCAGTTAAAGAATTTAAAATAATGAGAGCTTTTCCGCTTAAAAACCCAGCCTTAATTGCATCAAAAAAGAGTGAGTTTTATTTTCCTTTTTTTTATTAGAAAAAAGACAAAATGCGCACAAAATTATTTTGTATAAAACACTCGTTGAAGAATAAAAACTTTTGATATAGTTAAGAAAAGTGATGCCTTCACATGAGGTTAAAACGTTTTACAAATTCAAATTTAAGAATAGTTTAAGGGTTTCAAAAAAATTTTTTCACGTTTTACATTCATTAAGAAATAAAAAATTTAATTAAGTTTCAAAATGGGTAAAATTTCATAGAGTTGTCTGTTGCTTAAAAGATAATTGGCATTGCTATTAAGTCTATTCCTTTAGTTTAAGTGTTAGTTTCATGTAGGGTATATGAAAATAATGTAAAATATTGTATAGTTCTACGCAATTCTTTTCAACATAATTTTCTATATAATATTGTCCATTATCGTTTTAAGATTATAATTATTTATTTGAAAACGAAAATACTATGCACAAATATAAAAAAAAATCATCAGTGATAGATCTAATACACAGACACACAAAGTTATGTCTGAATCTGTCAAGTTTCATAGGTACATGTTTATAATTAGTAATAGTTGTATGTTCGTTTTAGTTGTTAAATAATAACGGGTTCTCACACTCGCATTTCTTTTAAAAATTCACTGAGTTTGTTAATAGCTAAAATGTTAGTAAAATGTACGTATACGTATAAATATATATTGTTTACGAATTTTGTATAAAATAGCGTAAATAATCTGTATTTGGATGTGTATTGCATTTATATTACCCTATGCTATACTTATTTCATGATAAAATTATAATATTCACACGCAACGCCGTCCCTTACGTCATAATGGCGATTCAATGGATACTTGGCGAAATATTGGCGATTGAGCGAAATTGGCATCATTTTTGGCACCAAGTTGGCAACTTGGCGATCATGTTGGCGACCATTTGTGGCGATCTCGAGACTCTCTAGTTTCTTCTAGAAACTAGTGGAGAAATCCACTAATTTCACGATCTATGACGCAAGCGCATCTTTCTCGAACCATCGGCCATGGCTATAAATAGAGCGATACTCGCCGTAACAGTCAGTCTCTAACCGAAAATATTTCTGAAGGTTTCCAGAGAAAGACAAGTGCGGCAGTCGTTTTTCTGGACATACAGAAAGCGTTCGACCGTGTTTGGATTTTTGGTCTCACTTTTAGCTACTAACCTATGATCTCCCTCCCCCACTCATTCATTTAATTCACTCCTACCTTATTAACCGTTCCTTTAAAATTCTAATTAATGAAACTCTCAAATTCCAATAATATCTCCGCAGGGTGTTCTCAAGGTTCGAGAGGGCCCCCTGCTGTTTAATTTATACATCAATGACATCCTTAATTACTCCCTTACTAACATTAACATGTATGCAGATGACACGGCTATCCTCACCACGTATAAAAATTTAAAAACTATATCATTCGCCATTAACAAACACCGTCAAATACTAGAAAATTTTTATAATAAATGGAAAATATGTATTAATGTTGAAAAATCCTCTGCAGTCATTTTCACCTACAAACACTCCACTCCCCCACCCATCTTCATGTAGGATAAACAGATCCCATGGTCTCAAGAAACTAAATACTCAGCCGTTATTTGTGTGTGTGTGTGTCACTTAACTTGGAAACAACACATTACACAGGCTCGCGATAAGTTCCGGAGAGTAATGTTTAAACTCTTCCCCCTAATTTCCCGGAACTCTGATTTAAGTATAGATAACAAAGTGCTTCTCTATACAGCCGTTATGCGCCCTTGTCCAGTTTGGGGATATGCTGCAAATACTAACATCAAAATTTTAGATACCGTCCAAAATAGCTACATTCGCATGGTCACCAAAGCAACCAGGTACATACGTAATGATCACCTCAGAGATGCCCTGAAAATCAATAGCTTCAAGCAGCATATCCAAAAAATTGCAATTAATTTCTTTAACTCTCTCCATCAAACTAACAATAGTAATATGCTAAACTTAAGTTCCTACGATGCTCACGATAAAACAAAAAAAGACTCTTACAATCCTCCTTAGCATCGCATCTCTATGCAATAACTTGTTTTATTGCATACCTTCAAATTCATTTAACTGTTTTAATTTTTGTAATTTTCTTTTTAAAATTTTTGTACTTAAACTTGTAGTAAAACTTGCTTAACTTTTTAACTTTAATCTGCAAACTGGACAAGCCCCTCCCACTTTTTTGCTTCTAACTTTCTGAGACCCCAGGACAGTCAATCAGAGTCAATTTCTTCACCCTCCAGTATCCAATCAGAGAGCAGCCTCTCAGCTCTCCCAAGCAAAAAATACTCACAACCTTCAACCAACTTTCCACTACTGACACGCCCACCTTTTTCTCTCCACCAATCACAATGCAAATACGCAGAATGAAAAACCCCACCATCGCCGATTCCACATCAAAGACCATTAGACATGGGATGGAGGGCTCCAAGCAGCCCGTATGCCCACAGACCAACCGCCATCAACTGTAACAGTTCAACATTATGAGCGGTGCTTGTGGATAATCTTTTACGTACTTGTATGTTAGACACTGATAATTGTGTCTGAGTGCTGTTGAAGGTATGAAGACCTTCTGATAATTATTCTACGAACTTGGCTGTTGAATACTGTATTTCAAAGATTGATTTTCGACAATAAATACTCATCGCTCTTAAAGAACTGTCTTGTTGTTTACGACTGGTTTTGCATAAAATCAACGAACCCCGATCTACGTAACAATGTTTGTATATACAGTCAGATCTCTATTTAAACGAACCCCTATTTAACGAATTTTTTCCCCTTTGATCAAACGAAAGACGAAATATCCTCTACTTATTCAATAATAAACCCTGATTTAACGAAATTATTCCAGCAACCACAAACATGTCTTTTTATTAGTTTGGATTAGAAAAAAATCTTAAATTTAAGAAAGCTAACAATTACAGAAAGGCTTTGCTTCTACGAAGAAGAGAATTGAGAACGGAGATCGTAGAGAAGGTGTAGGGCAAAACGTAGAGCAACAATACTTTTCCTTTTTGCACTAACTTTTTTTTTTAAATAAATTTATTTGCAAAACTCATCATGCTCCACATTGCATAACATGAGGCTTACAGACGTAAGTGGTAACAACATTACAAAACAATAATAATGACACAAAAAAAAAACATAATTAAGAGGGGGAAAACATAATAAGGGGGGGGGACAGAAAGGGAAAAGAAACATAAAGAGCCAAAACTAAAATAAAGGAAGGGAGGAAATTCACAAATATAAAGAAAGGAAAGTATCTGTAAAATTTTAAAAATCTATACTGTAAACAAATTTTCTCAAGACATTAAGGCTTTCCGAGCAATTGACTAACAAAGACAAAATGGGTGGCCAGGATATACCTAAGCATTTTAACTCCTTTTTAAAATTTTCTCTTTTACAACAATATAGATTACAATACAACAAGACATGTTCCGCGGTTTCTGTGCGTCCAGACCACAAGAACAAATATCATTACCAATTAAGTTAAACCTAAATAAATAGCTCTTAAAATTACCATGTCCTGTTAGAATCTGGGATAACTTAAAATTAGTAACAAATTTCTTACATTTTAGCCGTTGATAAATGGTTGGGAAAAACTTTTTAGTCCATAAAGCTTTAGGTGAAGCCAAGAATTTGGAGTTCCAGTCGGAAACAGTTCTTTCCCAAGCTAAATGCTTCCAGTGGGACGATGGCACAGACATCGAAAGGCTCATATCTTGGCAAGTTGCACTAACTATTATGAGGAAAATCAAGGGCAGGGATGAGTGCAATGTTGTGGCTATTGTTCATCTAGGTCCCATAAGGAATGTGTTGAGTTAGAGGGTGAATCCTTTGTTGTAATGAATGTCGCTTATGATCCAAGTTCACAAATCCTCATTAAATGTTTTTCCCCTTAATTTTTTTTTACAAACTTAAGGTGAAAATATACATTTAATTATAATAGTTAATTTAATAGTTTCTCTGTGCTTTTCACCATTTAATTATTTTAATTTGTAGATAAAAACTTTACATTTTTTATGACACAATTTGTTCAATCACAAGGGTTTAATTTTACATCTTATAATTTTCCAAACGTGTAACTTGTTCAAAAATGCACTTTAATTTGGAAAATGTAAATGTTGAAGTGACAGTTTCTCTTATCTTTTACTTTTTAATGTAACTGTATCAAATTTCCAGAAATTACCTTTAATATAAGGCAAATATGGTCATTTGTAGAATTTGTTTTGCAGTTTCTTTATACACAGAGTAACAAAGTTTGAAGTATCTAGATCTCGAAAAAATAGAAAGTGTTTTAGTGTAGTATATTTTCGATTAATTTGTCTATATTTTACAAGTTTCCCCTGTGACTAGTAAACAGTTATATCTAGTACAAATTTAATAAACTTTTTTTGTAAGGTATTAGTTTATCTATATATATTAAGGAGAATAGAGTGACTCACTCTCTCACTCGCTGACTGACTAATCAAGATATCTCTGGAAGTATTCAACCTATAGACTTGAAATTTGGTATACATGTTCTTTTCATGGATTAAAGACCCACTAGAAATGGATTTTCCGCAAGGGGTGTTTCGGGGGGAGGCGTTATAAATAATTGTTTCCATTTTTAAACTATTTTACGTATAATCTTGAAATTGGGTAATCTGATTCCTTTAATAGAGTAGAGATCCGCTACAAAATGAGTTCGGTGAAAATCGATCTCCAAGTGGCGTTGAGGGTGCTCAAGGGTGTTATAGATAATTTTTTCCATTTTTAATTTATTAGGCGCACAGTCTTCGAATTAAGTAAGCAGATTCCTTTCATAGAGTACAGTTCCTCTACAAAATGGGTTTTGTGAAAACAGACCCCCAAGTGGCGTTGCAGGGACTCAAGGGGCGTTATAGATCATCATCCCCATTTTTAAACTATTAGACGTACAGTCTTAAAATTTGGTAACCAGATTTCTTTCGCAGAGTTGTGAACCGCTACAAAATGGTTTTCACGAATATCAACCATCAAGTTTCATTTCGGGAGAGTAAGGAGCGTAATCGATATATATTTCCGTTTTTAAACTAATAGATCTACCTGCTTGGAAATTGGTAGGCATGTTCCTTTCATGGTATAGAGTTCCTCTAACAAAGAGTAAAACAAAAATTGACCCCCAAGGATGGTTGCAAGGGGTCAAAAGGAGTTATAGAAAAAAATCCCTGTTTTTGAATTGTTAGAGCCACATACTTGAAATTTGTTTAGCATATTTCTTTTGTTGAATGGGGATCCCCTAAGTATGTATTTTAAGGAAATCAACTCATGGGGGGAGCAGGGGGTTACTGGGGCGTACTAACAAAAACATTCCTTTTTTTAACTACAAGGACTATAATAATTAATTTGTTTTGCATTTTTCCTTTGTTGAATTGAAATCCGCTAAAAACGGTTATTTTGGACAACGACTCTCAACGGGATTACGGGGGTATTGATAGTAAAAATTTCGTTGTTTTTTTTCGGATAGATTTAGACTTGAAATTTGCTTTGCATGTTTATTTTACGGAGTAGAGATCCACCGAAAATTGGTTTTGTGGGAATCCACTTGGTTATAGCGTTACGAAAGGGCAAACATCATTCTTTACTTCAATTTTAGAGGTTTTTAGAAAATACAAACTAGATAAGTTCTGCCCTTTTTTATATCAAAAGGCGACAGTCACAGATATAAGTGTATATTTCAATACAATCGAATTCTTAATGCTAGGACTTAAATATCAATTAATTTATATATATATATATATAAAACATCATGAAATACCCAGTGAAGAGGGTGGGTAACGGCTAGTATCTAATATCTCTCTCATGTATGAAGTCATAATCGACCCTCATATTAATTAATCATTTGCTTATTAACATTTTATTAGAAAGTAAAAATCTAATTTTATTTGAAAATTATATATTTAACAATTACATCATCCATGTTTTTTCAAGGTAGTATCAGCAAGTTTAGAAGATTACCTATTTAATCACGAATTATACTATATTTTTCTCCCCTTTTTCTATAAATAGTGATCTTTAAATACACGTCTGGAATTGAATCTTCGATTGAAATGAGCAGCCTAACGCTATAATTCTGGAATTAATTAAAAATGTCACATTGTAATGGTCCCATTGTCGTGTAATACTAAGTAATGCAGCCTTTGATGGTTACAGAACAAGATATTTTAATGTTCATGAAGTTCCACTACACAAGGAGATACACACACAAACAAAATAACATAAGACATAAAAGGAGGAAAGGCTTTCCCTGACTCCACGTGTATCCATGGCTCGGGGACCATCCGGCGGAAAAAAAACGATCTCTGGAAAAAACGTTCTCCTTTCCCCCAAGAACAAGTAGCGCCACCTGGCTGTCGTTATTTGTCAAGGGAAGGCAGAGTTTAAATGTAACTGTTACAACATCAATTTTATTCTCCTTAATAGCGACTTAACTTCGTGTTTTAGCGTCTTTAACCCACTTTGAATCGTACTTTAGTTTCTTGAAATTAGCAAACATATCACTGGAGAAATCACTTATTTTGTTTGAATTATAAAAACGGAATTTATTAAAATTAAGTTTAAGCAAAGGAAATAACAAAGTAAAGAAAAGAAGTCAAATAGAAGAAAAGTTAATATCAATACCAATAAGCAAAACACACATTAATGACTCTGATTAATTAAAATAATTATGAATTGTTGATAACTCCAAGAAACTGGATGCACACACACTTTCAAAACTTCTGCATAACTACAAGTTAGGAGCTTTTAAAAAATTATTATTTTAAAGTACTGCTCTTAGTTTTATTCTAGGAATTGGTACTCGATGGAATTATGTTCAAATTTCTGACTTCAATATAACTTTAAATATTATTGTTTACTAATCAGACATTCAGAGAAAAGTCTTTATTTATTTATTATTTGTAAATCAGCGTTTCTCAAATTGTGGGACGCACCCCCTTTGGGGGGTGACATGATAATCCTACTTGGATGGCGCAAACATATCGATAAGTTGAGAATAGGTTGTTTAAAATTGAAAAGAAACAAAACAAAATACATTCTGACATATTTATAATGATATAATATACTATAAATGTATCGGACTGCACAATGTATTTGATCATTAATTTATCAATACTAAGTTAAGGACAGATTTAGAACTTACTAGTGACTTTCATGGGCTTGTCATATATAAATTATTTTAAAACTTTATACTATCTTGTTAATTTGTGCTGCTTAAAATAAGAGTTATATATTGTAGCCTTACTTCATAGTACATCATTATTACATTCTATATATTGTTATTGTATAGAGAAGGGCGATGAAAATTATGATTGAAAATTTAATCGCAAGCATTAAAAGTTGAGAAGCACTGTTGTAAATGTAGGTTACATTATCAGAAAATGATATAAGTATGAGATTCAAATTAAACTTTGAAAAATAAAATTTCATTTCAAGTGATATTTGAAACTTTTAGATGTTTTCTTTTGTTCCAGAAATTTAACATTTTTTGTATCATATGAAGATCCTTTATTCAAGCAATGAGTTGTTTGTTGTTTTTATTGTGTCTCACCATGTAGACGTGAGAGTGTATTTATTAAAACATTCGAAGAAATGTTGCTGTACACTGTTAAGAACTCAAAAAATAACACTAGTAAAAACTCATAGATACTCTCCCTCTTCTCTCTCTCTCTACTCTCTTCTCTCTCTACTCTCTTTTTTCTCTCTACTCTCTCTCTACTATTCTCTCTCTCTCTAATCTCTCTCTCTCTAATCTCTCCCTCTCTCTACTCTCTTCTCTCTCTATCTCTCCTTTCTTCTCTCTCTCCTTTCTTCTCTCTCTCTCTTCTCTGTCTCTCCTCTCTCTCTTTTTAGACAGATGTAAAACTGGCGATCTCTCTTCTATGGTTGCCATAATCATATTTTTCAAATTCAGGCTGGGTTCGTACCTGTAAAACTCAATTTTTCCTCAAGGAGAAAATCCCTGCATGAATAATAAAATACGTGATACATCGTAATGAAATACTGTAAAAATTACTTTTAAAACACTATATCCGCAAATTAAAATCACGTATCATCAATGTAGCTAAAATATGACAGTATAATGAAAAACAATACTATTTGCAACAAAATTTAAATTCCAATTCAATACCTGAATTTTCACTTTTGTTTCTGATTGCAACTATTTTCTCAATGTACCATAATTGGTCTTTGTAATTCGCAGTTAATTTTTCTGACAATGAACGTATTTACTGTTACTTTAATATATGCAGTTTTGCTTTTCTTTACTGCTACATCAAAAGCAACTCAGTATTTCTTTGTAAGAGAGATGAAACAAAGACACTCATCCTTCAAATTCTCTTCCTAAAGCGTTGGTGTTTCTCAATTCTCATCCATTATTCAAAAATGTTTTCGACATAAATGTTCCAGGAAGAACAAAGAAAATTGCTTTCTCTCTCCTGCTGCTCTCGGATTGTGTCTTTAAGCAGTTCTTTGCAACAAACTGCAATTTATGTTTCAAAAATAGAATGCTTTATTTTTTTTTTCAAAAGAACATAAAAGAGCTTCACCTTAAAATCCTCAAAAGATATTCAAAATCATGCGTTTCTTTCAATGTTATTGTAATTGTTGTTGCATTCGTTGATTATTTTAACAAGAGTAAATTGTTCCATTTCATCTCATATAAATGTATTAAATTAAGAACTCTACTGAAACTCTAAGTATTTCGACTATTTTACATTTTATAACGCCGAACAGTTTCACAAAATCAAATGACATCGAAAAATTTAAGAAAAAAACACATTGTGTCAAATTCTCTTATCGTTTCCACACATGCGCGAAAGCAAATTCTCACTTGTACCCACTCCGTATCAACGAACAACTTTGCGATGATGAACAAGAATCAAATAACACATTTTTTAGGCAAGCACGAACACTTGAAACAAAAAAAGTATAAGTACTTTATTCAGGATAAGAAGATAATACGTGACTTAGAAGATAATACCTAACGACAGGAGTTGTAATTGCAACCATCTACTTAAAACATTATTCTAAAATTTCGAAGATCTCTCTTCGAAAAATGTATTCTATCTATGCAAAACTTTGTACGAACTGATCTTCATATTTTTGTATGTTGAACATATTACTATTCAGAAACATATATTTAGTAAATTAATCATAGGTTCCATTTCATCTTTTTTCTCATATCCTTGCATGTATTACTATTTGTTAATCCTTATTATTATGGCTAAATATGTTATTGAAAAAATACATGTTGTTTTTGTTGCTATGCCACCTGTCTGACGGTGTCAGATCGAGGCCCACGAAATTCATCATGGCGCCGAGGTATATTATACGCATGTCGTTTGCCGTAGCTTTCAGCACCATACAGGTGACAATATAATTTGGCTCAATTCCACCCCAATTTGGAGGTAGAATACCCTGGGAGAGGTCAGGGGTCCCCCACCTCTCTTCCCCTTCCACCAACCTCACGAGAGGACTTGTGGCTCTACGGCTCCCCATGCCGCGAAGGTACCATGCATTTGCAAACATCCATGTCTTCTCTAGCATTCGAACCCAGCCCTACGGTGCTGAAGTCAGCTTCGCTAATCACTATACCAAATGGGCGACGAAAAATGAATTTTGAAGTAGATTGGGGTTTGTGGATTTCATGCAATAAATCTCAAAGAGCAATACAGGCATTTTAGAGCAATGTAATTTATTGTAGATTAACAATACGTAAACTACAAGATATAGCAGAAAAATTCACAAAATAAGTCCCAGTATGTCTTCACACCTTCTATACAGCGCTCAGACACAACTATTAGTGTCTAAAACGGCAAATACGTAATGCATTCGGAAGCAAACTCTTATTTGTAGCAACTCTTTAGCATCTAAAATAATTCTTACTCAGTGTTATACTGACTCACAAGGAGAGTGCAATGTTTTGGGGTGATAGAATTAGTTCAAATTTTGTGGAATGGTGGATTTAGCTTCTCTGTTTGATGAAGATATATGGTTACAGGGGTCACTACTCAATACATTTTTAGATATTTTCAATTGAAGCAATTCACTCGTTAACCTGGCCATCACTCGCATGAAAAAAACGACCTAAAGTTTTCGCGCAGGGTGTGTCAAACCCAAGGGTGTTTACAATGTGTTTTTACCGTAAAATTTGCATACAAAGGTTTAAAAGGAAGAAAATTAGGAAGTACAACATGTTTATTACATTTTTCACATGTAAATTTAGTTTTTTCTGTTCTTTTTATAAGGACACTCAGTGCATTGTTTATACACTCCTTTAATCGCGTCGTGAGTGAGTGCGATGTTTTCACTGGATCTTAATTTTTTTTGATCTGTATCTTTCTCAAACTAAACATATAGGAGTAAATTTCTATATTCTATAAATTTAAAAATTTTGGAATTTCTTTTTTAATTTCACTTATTTTGTTCCAGCAGTAGTTTTTTTTTTTCAAAAGTTCATCTGAAAATGGATAAGATGTGTACCAGTTATCTGCTTTAAATTTACGTTTTTCTCCAATATTTTTGTGTCTCTACTTATAAAACATTTATTTTGAACAGGGTCTCCCTTTTCTAAATCTGGATCGATTTCAGTGGAGGAATCATATTTGCTGTTATACTCTTCATTTGATTTTTCCTCATCATAACCGCGAAGCGAATTTCTTCATCCGAAAGTATTGTAATACTATATCTGTTAAATACTGTATTTATTAAACTACTTAAATATCACATTTCTTCATCGCAGCTATAATAATACGCCATAGCATAAGGAAGATTTAAAACGTGTTCATGCATTCAGAACTATACGGTGATTCAAGTGCAGGGAACCGAAGAGGTCATATCCAAAAATATATATTTAGAATTCGCTTACAAGCTAAAGCCCCTCAAAGGATATGACGAAGTCAACTACACGAGAAACTATCCATTTTTCAGGAAAGGTTTAGAACGAGCGTTGAAAAAAGTATGACGGTGGGTATGACACACTCTGCGCGAGTAGTGCCGGGTAAATTCCTTTCTGTAGCAAACGATTACAAGTAATGGGCTTAGCGTAGCAGCAACGGATCGGCTTTTCTTGTCGTTAGGAGCCGGGTTCGAGTCCACGGAGGGTGATTTTTTTTATTGCATGCCTTTTTTTCATATAAAGATACATAATGGTGTTAAAACAAATTGGAAATGAAATGTCTTTAGTGATTAGAAACCTTGTAAGAACTTTTATTTGTCATTAGTATTTGTATAAGGACAGAATGATATTTATTACAAAACAATAAAAGAGTTTTGCGAGAAAAACAGGAAAAAAGTCATTTAACTCTCAGTTAATCGTACCTGGAAACAATAAATTTTAAAAGAAAACGATAAATAAAACATTTATCAGATTTTCAGAATTAGTTTAAAAATATAACTAGCTTCTTACCCTTCATTGTTCATACAATAATGAAACTTGTCCTGAAAGCAAATGAAGCATAATTTTGAAAGCATCTCACGCTCTGAATTAGTGCAATATCATACATTACTTGTAATCGTTTGCTACAAAACTGAAATTAACGAGTGAATTGCGTCTTCAATTGCAAATATGTAACAAAATATTGAGTAGTGGCCCCTATAACCAGAAATCTTCATCAATAGGGAAACTAAATCTACCATCCTACAAAATTTGAGCTAATTCCGTGATCCAAAGACCTTGATTTCTCCTTGTCATTTTCAGAGAGTGCACTTTCTCCAAAGATCCATTTACGCCATAGATCGTGATATCAATAGATTTCTTAAGTAATTTCCAGATGCATCCTTATAATAAACAAGTCACTGTAAATGGTCACCAAACCACCAAAAGTGTCTCTAAGTCGTAAAATTTGGTTGCCAAAAATGATGCCAATTTGGTTGTGTTACCAATATTTCGAGTAAAATACACTTATGTAATGGATCCTGATATTAGTGGATTTCTCTACTACACTGCTGGCCACCGCAAATGCAACACCTAGAAAGCCAAGAGATACCACAAAAAAATTTATTTTGTAGATCACATATTGAAAAAGTATCAAATGATTAAATTTATAGACTTCTGTGAAGTGTGGCTCATGCCAGAATCAGTAGCCAGAGTAGCCGCCATTGTTGGAGATCACCGCTGCCACACGCCTTGGCATTGATTCAAAGAGACTTTGGATGTGTTCTTGGGTTACAGTAGACCACGCAGCTTCCACACGTTGCCAAAGTTGATCTGGTGTGGCAGCTGGGGGAGTCATCTGGGTCAATTGTTGAGCAACCATGGACCACATGTTTTCTATCGGCGAAAGATCCGGAGAGCGAGCTGGCCAGGGAAGCAATTCAATCCGTTGATTGACGAAGAACCTTTGGACAATGCGTGCCACGTGTGGTCACGTATTATCCTGTTGAAATATGGCTGTGGCCAACCCTGAAGGTAAGGAAGGACAACTGGCTCCAACACCTCGAAGATGTAGCGCTGGCTGTTTAAAGTACCGGTAATGCGTACTAGAGGAGTGCGAGAGTGATATCGAATACCACCCCATACCATAATATCCTATGCAGGACCAGTGTGGCGGTGCATAACGCAGCTGTTCAGCATCCTCTCCTCACGGTGTCTCCAGACTCGAATCCGACCATCGTGGTGTTGCAGATAGATGCGTGACACGTCAGTAAAGACAACATCATTCTATTCTGCCACCCACATCCTTCTTTCATCGCACCATTGGTGGCGGAGACGTCTGTGGTTCTGCGTCAAGGGTAGACCAAGCAATGAATGTCTTGCGGACAGACCACTCTACTCTAAACGGCGTCGAATGGTACGCGCAGAGACTGAATGATGCGTTACAGACTCAATATGCTGTGCTATATTTCGTGATGTGACTGAGCTATCTGTCACTGCCATGCGCACAATTTGCCTGTTCTCACGCGAAGTGGTGCACTGAGGTGGATGCGATCTACCACGTCGGTCCGTCGTACCCTCCTGCATCAAACGGTCACATATCGGCATCACAGTTGCTTGGTTTCGTCCAACACGACTACCGATTTCTCTGAAAGTTAATCCACAATCTCGGTAGGCCACTCCTGCGATACTTGATCAAAAGCTGATCGCTGTTTTCTACGAGACATAACTGATTTTTTTTTTTGAAAAAACCACAAGAAAAACACAATTAACGAACTTGAAATCATCAAAATCTCCAAGCCTTAAATAGCACTTTGAGGTGGCGTCACAGGCGCGCTTGATGTGTGTTTGCGCTGAAATTCAAATCATTTGCATATCTCACCTCCGCTAATGAATGTTGTAAATTTCATGTTATTTGCGTGCTTCCTTCAGGGTGGTGCATATACGGTGGCCAGCAGTGTAGTTTCTATAAGAATTCATAGAGCAATGTCACCAACATGTTCACCAAAAATGATGCCAACTCGGCTGTATCGCCAAGTTTCGGTTTAAACGCCATTATGTTACAAGAAAAAGTATTGCTTGTAAATATTACAATTTTTATCATAACATGAATACAATAGAAATAAATATTAATGTATTAAACATCTATATATGAATTATTTACACTATTTTAAGCATTAATTACAAAATTTTGAAACAATAATCAAATGTATAAAAAACTCATCTTAGACTCTACTTTAAAAATGAAAAAAAAAAAACTTCATTCTATCCATAAATAAAGCCCAATTTCTTAAAACTAAATTCATGTTTGGTGGACTATTTCACTTCTCAATGGATCTATACATAGAATCTCATATTATCAGTCCTTCATTTTTAGAAAAATTGAAGATTACGTCACAGCTTACTGATAGCCTTGATTAGTTTCCTGTTGGCTGTCCAATTAAGATAATTAATATGACAATATTACTCCTGGCTTCTAATTACCTGCTTTATGTTCGCTTTCTTAAAATATTCCTTTTTTTGTTACTATTAGAGAATAATTTTCAGGTTTAATTGTGTTGAAACTCTTGGAAATTTAACTGAAAAATTTGGATGGAATGTTACCGAAAATTAAGGCATCTAAATTCTTAAAAGTGATTCAAAAATTTTAAGATTTTTTCTCAACAAAAGAGATTTATAAAAAGTGGGAATTAATTAATTTGTTAATTTAATATAATTAATACCAGCAAGTTATACGTCAGAAGTTTTTAAAACGCTTAGTACAAGATTGTTGTGTAATATTTAATTCTTCTTTAAACTGGTTTAATTATTGAAAATAATATTATATTCTATTGATTCAAACCCAGTAACATATTATTGAACATAAAACCCAAAAAGAAAGAAACGAATAAGTATTATTAATATGTTTGAATGGTTCGTTATTAAAAGAACAGACTTTATTTAATGTGTTTTATTTATAGAAACCAAAATCATTTGTAAAAATTTTGTGTTCGGTTATTTTTCCTCGTTTAATTTATTCAACATATTTATTTGAATTAAAAATATCTCAACTTCAACGAAGCTATGTTGACTACGCCTTTTTCTTAAAAAACAAAATTTTAAAAAAAAGTTTTATTGCCTCTACCAAAGAAAAGAAACATATTAATTTCGTATAATATCGAATTAAATTAATATTAATTTCTACTAAGAATTGAAAAAAGTTAAAATGGTTTCTTGATTTTTTTTCTTCAAAAAAAAAAATATTCAAATCATTCTAATTTCATGAAAGGCACTAGAATGTTTCCCTTAATTCCTATTTATGAAAATATCACTGATTTATTTCGAAGGCATTAATTAAATGTCAATTATTTTCTAAAAATTAAAGATTATCAGACCTTAATTCTCAAATTCTATAATTGCTTCAGAAATAATCAAATCTTAATATTTTTCAAGATATACGCGAATAAGCATTTATTGTAAAAATAGGCTGTTTTTTCTAAGTAGGACACAGTTGAAAATATCGCCATATGTATGTACGTTACACATAAAATATAAGTACTAGCTGAAAAATAAAGAAATATGTTTCCTTGATTATTTTTCTTACATAAACTAGATACATAAAGATATTTAATTTATTAAACATTTTTTGTAATAATTAACAGCAGTAGATACTTACATAAAAGAGTTGCTTAAAAAAAGGGGAGGGGGCAATATTATCCATATTAATTCTAAAAGGTGATCCAAATTATGCATGCTGTACAAAAAATGCACTCCGTTTTAATTAACTAAATTATCAAAAACGATTTGAAGTTTTGATTGATTCTTAATGTCAATTTAGATCGAAGTAAAAAGTTAACTTTCAAAATCATACATATATTAATTTTGAAGGTTAGATTTGACAAAATCTATATTTACCAACAAACGGATATACAAACCAAACTTTTAACAAGAATTCGAATCAGTGAAAAATATTACAATCCATGTTTTCTATTTGTAAAGTGCATGAAATGTAAAAAATATCGAAATATCATACTTCACAAAGATCTTATATTAGATAATGTCAGTCAAATTCTATCTTATTTCGTATAGCTTAAGTCTCATTGATTTTCAAGATAGGATATTTTTACAATCGGGAAAAAAGTTCTTTAAATTTTTTCTGACTTATTGTCTTATAGTATTTCTTTTAATTTACTCGTACTGAATTAAATTTATTTCATTGATCTTAGCATCTTTATTAAATTACTTTAATAGGATTAAAAAAAACTCTAATGATTTAAATAAAATTCTTTAACTTTAATCGAAATATGCCATTTTCTGAGAAAGGGTTTTAATGAATTTATGTTTTTATACAGTTTTATAATATTATGTATAAATTTAAAAATTGGTAAAACAGACGATTATTATTATAATTTTTCTTTCAATATATTTCCTTGCAATTGAAACATCATATTTAGCTTATTTGAGATATTTTTAGGAATTTTGTGTAAAATAACGTAAATAATTAGTATTTGGATGTGTGTGATGTGTTTATATTATTCTATGTTATATGTTTATTTTATATTAATATTGTAATATTCGCCTTTTTTTTGTCACTCACGTTGGGGGGGGGGATTCGACTGTCTACCAAGGTTCTAGAGACAGTTCTTTCAACCATTTTTTTTTCAGCGCACCTTTTTACGATTTTCCCTGACAATTTTTTAAGGCCTTGATTCTATCGTCTACTGGTGAGTGTGATAAATTTTTCGCCAATAATTTGCGCATTCCTTATCATTAACGACGTATAGGAACAAATTTAAACTTTTTTTTTAAAAAAAATGTACTTCATTTGATGATTTTGCGTTGTCTATTAGAGAAAGATTTTTCTTTTCTCTTGCTTTTTATTCTATTTTTTAGAATGCCCAGAAAATTTTTTACACAAATAGTTATTGAGAATTTGAGGAAAGATTTAAATGAAGAAAATTTTGATTATAGTGGTTCGGAGTAGGGAGGAATTCGAAAATAATATTTTTGAAAATAATGAGGTTGATTTAGATGTATCAACTAATTTTAATGGGAAAATTGAAATTTGTTCTCATGGAAACAGGTATAAGGCTTAAAAGTGATAAATGTATTGTCATTTTCTGGGAAAACTGGATTGAAAGTTGATGCAAGCATTTTCAAAAATGAAAATGATTTTTGTTAACTAATGTTCACAGATGAAATTTTATTAGGTCTGGTTGAAGAAACTGATAGGTAAGCATTTGATGTACTTAATCTTCATGAAGAAATCTGTGACAAAAGAAAGCACGTACCTTCATGGAAACCAACCGATAAAAATTAAATTTTAAAATTAGTTTGTTTAATTTTAGCATACAGGGGAGTTTGACAACTAATAATACTATTTGGCAACTAATAAACTCCATTTTTCAGGGGGGGAAGCACCACAATCATTTCCTAATGATTATTAAGTGTTTACATTTTACCGATAATAGTTTAGAAGAGAGCAGAGATTCTACAATTTACATCATATTGTGGAAATACGAAAGTTTTTGATTATTTTAACAGAAAATTTAAGGAAGTGTATGATCCCACAAAAAGTTCATCTTTCGATTATCATTAAATTTAAAGGATGAGTATTATGTAAACAAGGTTTGAAAATGTATAAAATTGCAGTGGCCACTGGCTATACTTTTGATATAAAAAAAGCCTTTCTGCACATCTGCTTTCTTTAATGTTGTATATGCAATGAAAATTTCTATGAAAGGTAAAAGCCATAAAGTATTTATGGATAAATTCTTTTCTTCGCCAGAAATTTTTCGATACCTTTTAAAAGAAAAAAAAATGATTAACTCCTGTGGAATTGTACGATCTAATAGAAAACTTTTTCCAAAAGATTAGTTTACTTGTAAAATTAAACAAGGCGATCTTGTCGTAAAATTTTGCAATGAAATGGCAATATTATGTTAGGAAGATAAGAGGCAGGTATATATGCTGACCAATATGCACAGCCCCGAAACAAACTTATCCTTTAAGAACAAAAAAAAAATATTTTTTTAATTTACTGTGTCGTTTCTGAACACGAAAAAGACAAATTAACAGCCACCAAGCCAATAATTTTGGCAGATTACAGCAAGCAAATGGGATATGTTGATTTATGTTACCGCATGGCATCCACATACAATTTACTAGACGAACTAGGAAATGGGCAAAAAATTTATTTTTAGCCTCATTGATACAGTTGTTCAGAATGCTTTTCTAATATTTAAGTCATGCCAAACTTCATCAAAATTCAGTTTAAAGGAATTTATAATGAATTTAATTACATCTCTAATAGAAAAAATAAATCTTAAAAATATAGGGCCTTCAGTAACAAAAAAAGTTAAGACAAATGATAATACATCTTCTCATTGGCCAATTGACGAAAATAGAAAAAGGTCCACTTATTGTGCGAAAAAATACATAAAAAAAGGGCCACTTTAATTTTTATGGCATGCAATGTGGCTCTTTCTATTGACCAGAACTGTTTCAAAGATTATCACACAATTTATTTTTTTAAATTTTGTAACACATAAACCAATAAAGAACAAAAGACCAGAATTAAAAAAATTAAATCTGATACATTTTTAATAAATAGAAAATGAAAAAATATTCTTTTAAGAGCCAAAAACTTTAGATGTAGAACTCACTTTCCCAAACAGATATTTCAAAAACACTGCTTACAAAAACCGTTTTCAGTTTAAGATATAAATTTCTCTTAGAAACAAAAATTTGTAGAATAAAATTTAAAACAAATTAATATACTTTTTAATGATTAAAGATTCATAAAATTGGCTGTTAAATCTGTAGATTTTCGAAGATCTCATGTTGGTGCGGTGAGGAAGTTTGGTGAGTGGTCAGATTTCTGATGTCCATCCCCAGTAGCCTTTATATTGCTTTAGAATGCGATGTTATAAAAAATCAAATCAAATTGGTCGCGAGATACTTGCAGTACATATATTATTATTTTTGTGTAGTAAATGAGCGTTAGTTTAAAAAGTAAAATGTTGCTCTTAAAGTTTTTACATATTTCGTCAAACAATTTTGTAAAATTTGAGGAGTTATTTTTTTATTACATGGTTTCAATATTGTAGTCAAATATGTGAGCTGTAATAATGAAACTATAGATAAAGTATACACACTAAGCCCTGCGACTACATACTTACATATGTATATGTCTTATATTTTATATATTTGCCTTCTTTTTCCTCGTCAAATTATACTTGAAAAATTCACGGAATAACTTGTCTTTTCTCTAAGAATTTTAAAACCTAAAAATTTTACAAAAATCGCGTAATTTTTTTCTCAACAACATAAAATAAAATGAAAAATCAGAATAATGTCGAACACACATACTTAAGAATGAAATAAAACCCAGAAATATGAAGAAAAAAACTGTATACACAAATATTAGAGTTTGTCACAGACATTAGGACTGTTACAAATTATCATAAAATCAATGACATAATTGAAACTTAATGATCCGAACAAATCCATTGCATTGCAAAATAAGCGGGTGATTTGAGAAACCGCAATTTTTTTCCAGTTATTTAAGCCCCGTTCCTGATTAATAACCAGTTAAGTTTATTAATGTCAAGAGAAGCGTGTGTTAGACATTTCGAAATGTGTGAAACATAACATTGAAACAAGCCATCAATGTTGTTTTAACTGCTTCAATATACTCCTTTTTGGAAAAACTCAGTTTTACAAGCAAAACTTGCTTCCCTGCATGAATGTGAAAAATAAGATCATGGCAACTATATAAGGTGTGGCAAGGATCACCAGATTGGTAAATTTTTAACCTTTGGCAACAAATTTGTCGAAAATACGACATCGCCAAGGAATTATCGAAAAGGCTAGTAATTACCATGATGCTATTAAAAGTACCTTTGAAACGAAGGTCAATTATTTGTCAAAAAACCTGCTAATGGAACTGTTCTGGGGAGCTGTTAATAGAAAGTGGTAAAGCTCGTTTATAACGAATGTGTTTTACTCTATTGTAAATAATCTGTTATAGTGTTTATTTGTGTTAATGCGACGCATCTATCCGCATCCCTTCATTAATCCTTTTTGGGAAACCTTTGATCTATCAATTCGAGTTTATTCACAACCAACATTCTGAAGAAGAAACCTTGATTATTCAAATTGGGTCAGCTATATATAGTTCAGGTTTTCAAGCTAGTGGGGGAGAAAGAAAGTGAGGAGAGAGGATAGATTGCTACTAGGGTTAGGTATTATACCATTTTATAGCATATTTAAAATACTTGATATGTGAAAGAATTAAAACAACGCAATGTCACTTAAGTATAATTAGTGTTCAGATAATTAGGGCAGTAGATTTGATTCTAAAATATAAGAGGGTCGATATATTAAAGGTCTTCTCATAATTCGCGCATTTTGTTATTTATCCACATTTTGCTTGGATTGAGAACATCTTTTCTCGTTGAAATTAATTGAACTGTGTTGCTAAATTGTGGGGTCAATAAATAAATTGAATATTGATATGTCTAGGCTTCCTTCCCTTCCTCCCACATCTCTAAGCGGGAATGAGAGAACATTTCATTCCTTACATATGTACGTCAATTTTTTCCCCATGTAGTCATCTGTACGTTTTTGTCTATTTAATAAATCTATTATCCAAATAATTGGAATTGTTTCCTGGTTTTCCGATTCGCAAGTTTGCAGCAACGTGACATACAAACAAATTTGTAGAATGAATATAAATTCCTAAGAACGCTGGGAAATTTCACTATTAAAAACTACTCCAAACACTACTACTAATGATGCTCCTCAAAGAACCATTTAAAAAATATTATTTTTTCTTCGCCATAGTATTATGAATTAAATATTCTAAATTTAATACAAAAAGGGCTATATTTTTTCCTTAATACAATAAGCTAAAAGTTATTGCAAAACTCAACATTATTTATTCTCACTGGAAAGGTGTTCTTTATAATAAACGGAAAATCATAATCCTTTATTCTTGCTTTTTTTCAACGCCTCAACATAATCTAGAAATCCTATTTAAATAAGTTTTTTTTATGTCACAACTACTTATCTCAACTCACGTTTAATCATGAAAATATAAAAGATTAACTTCCATTCTAAGCCAACATTCTTACGCATTTTCCCCGAAAGAAACACGTGCTATAAATAACTGCAGATTTTTGAATTAAGATCTGCATTAATGATAAAATATTTTCATGGAATCTCTTTTCTTGGGCAGTAAAAATAAGTTTAATTTTCTTTTAGTGCAGCTTACTATTCTTAGTAGTAGTTCTTATAACAGATTGATTTTTACTTGCTGTATGTTCGAATTTTTTTTAAATTTTTTTTTTTACTTTTTGCAATTAATTTGTATACTCAAATGCATTGTCAGATGTTCTCTTTTTTTACATGCGTTCTGATTTTTTTAGTTCCGAAAGGAATTTTATTGTATTAAAATAATCCAATTTTCCTTTCTCTTCAAATCAAATTCTTTAGATAAAGAAGAAAATAAATGTAAGTCAGTATATGCAGGATGAGCTTTGACTGTTAGACTTTTCGTAGTGATTCGTTCTATTTTTAATAACTGGATTTCATCTCCATAAAAAGATTATATTAATATAATTTAACTATTTCAAATTAATTTCTTAAGTAAGTTCTTGTGAATTATATATTTCTACTCATTCATACCGCGATTCTGAAGCAAAATCATTTTAGTTGCGCGGTTCTTTATGTGAATGAAATCATTTATTGTCAATGTCGGCAACTTGTTTTTGCTCGATGACGTCATTGTAGAAGGGGAGGACACTGGAAGGCAGTAGCTTTTGAAAATGATTGCATTCAGGAAAGACTAATTGATCCTTGGCATCTCAGAAAAGATATAATGTGTACCATAAAAATCAATAAATATCTTAATTAAAATATTGGGAGTTTAATAATAAAATTTGTTATTTTTTGTTTACTTCAAAATTTGGCAGGCACCTTTAACTTTGAATTAGTTTAATGAGATAAATGTACCTATCATAATTTTCTAAAATTGTTTTATTTTGATTAGTATGAGAGATTACTTGCTGAGATTGCCCTCACAGTTTTCAAACTAATGTCAGCCAATTTTAATTTATTTAAAAAAGATATTAAATGTTTTATACAATTATAAAGTAATTAATTTAATAATATGTAATATGAGAAATGTATTATTTTATCATATTATTTATAGAATCATTTTTATAAATAATCATTATAATATATATTACGTATTATTATAATAATATTTTATATAATATTTTATTTATAATATGTTGTATTTCATATTATAAAAATATTTGTATCTAATTTTATACAAAATATAATTTTAAATTTATTAAAATATATTTTAATAATAAATATTATTTATTAATAATTATATTTATAAAATATAAATATTTATATAATTTACAGTAATTATTTTACTTTTTAAAATACAAAATATTTATCTAAAATATCATTTAGTATTTAATACACCTTTTTTAAATAAATTTATTTAATTATAAAAATAATTCAATACATTTAAGTTAAAAGAACCGATTGCGTGACTCGAAGCGAGGCTGACCATGTAGTAAACCGGTACTTTACCAATCATGCCACTGCTTCGCTGGAAGAAATTAAAAACGTAACTGTATAAAAGCTAAGCATGAATTTCGAAAGCTATTTTCTTCGAATTGACTGCCCATTCGGCTGAAATGCATTGAGGGTTGAACACTATAAACGAGTACTACTATTGCACAAAGTCTCGTCCCCAAATGAATTTCCTTATTCGTGCCCTCCTCTTGTTAGACAAAAGTTTAAATTATTTCATAGACCATAGTAGCATATAAAATAAACAACATTCCGAGTTGCATACAGAACCAATTTGTATAAAATGTTACGGAAGAAAAAAAATAAATAGGACATTATGTACAAGGATATATTTCATTTTACTCAAAAGAAATTTAAATATTTTAAGTTTAGAGGGTATTTTAACAAAATCAGCTGCAAAAAAAGAACGTGCTTCAAGTTTCCAGAAAGCAATACATCTCTACATCTACTTGCTGATTCTTAAATGCAACTATCAAGAATTCTTCCAATTAGTAAGAATAACATATTTTATTTGTAAGAGAAAATTTTGGCTTAAAATGGAAATAAATATTTCTGAAAAGAAATTAACACAAATGCAAATATTCCATTTATCAAACAACATTCAAATAATTTACGTTTTCAAACAGAAAAAGGCAAAATATTAACTTTTTAAGAGATTGAAAATTCTTAGAAAATTATGGTTTATGAATGCGAAAAATAAAAAAAAAGATTATTATTCAAAGTAAGAAAACAAACTATTTATCAGAAAAAAAGCTGTTTTTTTTTTCAACAAGACTCTTCTATTTTTAATATACTTCAAGAAAGACAAAATTAATTTATTTCTATAGACAAAAAGAATGTGAGCAAAATTTGACATGATTTCGAGGAATTTTTAGAATATTCAACGATACTATTTTTTTCAATTCTTAAGACATTAAAAAATACTCAAAGAACTGAATCTTGTATATGTCTAAAATAATAATGCAATGGAGAAAAATAAGAAGCACTGCAGTTCTGTGAAGGAAAAGTTTTCTTCTACGGAATGTCATACAAATATTCTTAACATTTAAATGATCCTAGTAATATATTTTATACTCTACAATAACATTTCATGTTCTTATAAAAAAAATGTTTGGAAGAAAAAAATGTCAAAAAAGTAAAAAATGTCAAAACTTAATAAATTAATTGAATAAAATGTCATTGTGTCAGATAAGTAGTTTTCTCCCCATAATCAAAGATAAATACAACAATTATTTTTTTCCTTAATTATGAGCCGTTGGCAAATTCATACATTGACAAAAAAGTACGTTTTTATCTCACCTTAAAATTCAGTAATTGAATTATAAGTCAACAGCTTTTTTGATATACTGTCTTAGGTGTCGTAGTGAAATAGCCATAAAAATATAATAGGCAAAAAGCATAAATCTAATTCGTTTAGTTTAATTTTATGAATCATAATAAATTAACTTCTCAAGGTAAAAAGAATTAATTATATAATAAATGAAACTATTCTAAGCTGAAGGTCTTAAGTACAACTAACATGTTTTAATATTCAAAAGAGAGAAAGACTTTTCGAAAATCATTCTTAAATATTCGAGTGGTATTTAAAAAGTATGATATAACATTTTAAAATTTAGTTCTTTATTTAATTTAGCTTTATTTTAACTTAATAAACACATCTAGTATTTTTCAATTCCTATTATTATAGTTCACTCTTTCTATATATTTATGTATATTGTTACGAATTTTGTATAAAATAATGTAAATAATTTGTATTTGGATGTGCAATGCTTTATATTCCTTTATGTTATATTTATTTCAAGTTAAATTGTAATATTCACAAGCAACGCCGTCCCTTACGTTATAATGCTGATTTAATGGAACTTGGCGAAATATTAACAATAGGGCCAAGTTGGCATCATTTTTGTCGACCATGTTGGCGACTGACTTGGCGACTTTGGCGACCAACTTGGCGACATTGGCGACCATGTTGGCGAGTTCGGGACCCTCTGGATTTTTCCAGAAATTAGTAGAGAAATCCACTAATTTCACGATCTGCGACGCGAGCGCATCTTTCCAGAAGCTTCGGCCCGGATATAAAAAGTGAGATACTCGCCGCAACAGTCAGTCTGATTTCAACCAGCGAGTAGTGAGCACTGTTTTGATTAGCGATCAGCTCGGCTGTGCTTGTGAATAGTTATTTATATACGTGTATTTCAGACACTGCTTATTGTGTCTGAGTGCTGTTGAAGGTGTGAAATCCTTCTGTTATTTATTCTGTGAATTTTGCTGCTGAATCCTGTATTTCAAGGATTGATTTCCGACAACAAATACTCATCGCTCTTAAGAATTGCCTTGTTATTTACGACTGATTTTGAATAAAATCCTCGAACCCCGATCTACGTAAAATATATATATTTCTTTGTTGAAATTTTCAATTGTTAATAAAATGCATTTTAAAGCTCTCAATTGAGCTGAAATTTTATATACATGATTATTTTGGACGGCAATACAGTAATTTAATTAAAATTAATAAAAATTAATTGATTAAAACTAATTATTCAAACAATTAGAAATACAGCCACGTTGGCATTATTTTTGGCAACTTAGCGACCCTTTTGGAGACTTGTGTCACAACTTGAAAAGGTTCTTTTAGCACTTTTTAAAGCACTCAGGTTTTCTGAACTTTTCTATAAACTATTGTTTTTAAGAAACAATACGATAATTTAATTTTAAGTAATTAAAATTAGTTGATTGAAATTTATTATTAAAAGAATTACAGATACAGTCACGTTGGCTTAATTTTTAACGACTTGAATCAAAAATTTAAAAGAATTTTCTTTCTCACGTTTCAAAAAGCATTCAGTTGAACTGAAATTTTATATACACAATTGTTTTGGATGACAATACGATACTTTAAAGATAATTAATAAAAATTAATTGCCACTTACTGTTGTGATTCTGCAATATGTATATACATATATATATTAATTGCAACTACACTCATGTCCATAAATTAAGAATAATTCAGAATCACACAGAAATTGAACTCTAAAATAAAAATTTCACCTGTAGAAATATCACACACATCTTGAAAAAGAATATGCAAATTACAGGAAACCTCCAAATGGCGCGGATAGTACGTCACAATGACGAGAGTGTAAGAGAGGGGTATATAAGGAATGGTGGCAAAGAAGTAAAATTGTTCACAAGCGCTTTAAAAGCCTTTCAGTGCAATAACCGCATGGATATGGCACGAAGGAAGCATTTGAATGATTTTTTATGATTTAGAATTATCGGACGACTGGAATGTGGACGTTCCCAGCTGGAAGTATCCGAGGAACTTGGAATCGCCCAGAGTGTCATCTCCAGGCTTTGGCAACGATTCCAAGATGATGGTAATGTGAGTAGATGTTACAGTACAGATCGCCCCCAAGTTACAATGCCGAATGAGGCAGTTATTTGGCAGTTACTGCCAAAAGAAACAGACGGAGCGCAGCATCAGACCTATCTCGTCAGCTCTCATCAGCTACCAGTACGACAGTTTCAAGGCAGACCATGTAAAGACGCTTAGGGCACATTGGTCTATATGCTCCTAGGCCTGTCAATGTGTTCCCCTTACCGCAACTAACTGTCGACTGCGATTAACCTGGAGTAGAGAGCATGCATTGTGGACACCGCAACAGTTGTCTTGTGTGATGTTTTCCGAAGAGTCCAGGTTTAGTTTGCAGTCTTATTCTCGCCGGACTTTCATATGGAGAGCGCCAGGTACCCGTTACCACCAAGAGAACACCATTAAACGACACCGTTACTGCGTACGAGCCTCCCAAACGCACGATGGCTCGTTTGGGAGGAATATTCTTGGTTCCAGAACTGACCTGCATGTTCAGAGTGTAACGATGGCAGGCCACATCTATCGGGATGTCATTCTGGAACAAATGTACGTTTGTTTCGCGGCGCCATGGGTGCTGAATTTCTGTTTATGGATGGCAACGCCCGTCCTCACCGTGCAAACATTGTAGACGAATGCCTTCAATCGAAGGATTTCACCCGTATGGATTGACCAGCATACTCACCGGACTTGAATCCAATAGAGCATGTGTGGGATATGCTTGGCCGAAGAATTGCAGTCGTCAACCCCCTCCCACCTGTCTACCGGAACTTCAGAGGGCATTGCTTGATGAGTGGTGTAATATTCCCAAGATCAGATTGATAATTTGATATTCAGCATGCGTAGGCGTTGTAAGGCCTGTATTGCATCTCCGGGAGACATACTCCGTATTAAACATCATACTAACCATGTTATACTGTTTTTTTGTAAATAGGTTCTTTTTAAAATTTGCTCCAGGGAGCAAAAATCGCAATTTTTATTCATTATGTCAAACATATAGCATCGTTTTTGCTCTTTACCTTTTGTTTACTAAATAGACTTTACAAATAAGTCAAATTTGTTTTGCTTCTGTCTCTTTCTTTGCCTGAACTTCATTATCCTTAATTTATGGACATGAGTGTATAATAAAAAGTAAGTAAAATATTTTTTATTTGTTGATCTAAGTAGGAATTTACTTAAAAAATATTTTATATTACTTGTTATATTTAAAAGTTTCAACAAAGCTCATTTTAATCATCTCAGTCCATCACTGTTGGATCCTGTTGACTTTAGTGCCCTAAGGGTTCTTTCCTATTAAAGCTATTGAGGCAATAAAATATTCACGTTAGAAAGAAGAGGAAGTTAGAAGGAAAGAGGGAGTGCCAGCTCAGTCATCATCCTCATTTCTTGACCAAGGCTCAAAACTACGACGCTCTGCTGACTTCCAAACCGCTAAGTGGTCGAGGTATTCTAATGGTTGGGGTTACAACTTTAGCTAGCTTGTCATGATTTCGACCACTTATGTCACTAAAGACACGCAGCGGGCCTTAAACATGATTAATCTGTCAACCCTAAAGTCTTCCCATTGGCTTTCTGTGGAAGTTTAGAGATGGGGTGCCAGTTAGGTGCCATCCTCATCACTTAACTGAGGTTCAAAATGCTATATAGTTGTCCCCGTGTAGCTCGAAAGTACGGCCTTAAAAAGTCCAATGGAAACATATGTTTAAACTGTTGTTTAAGCGAATCTGAGCTTTAACACTGAGTTTAAATAATATGGGGTACTTCAGCCCACCTAAAAGTAAATAATAATAATAATCATAACAAAATATTGACTATACATATTTTTTTACCCAGAACTAAATTTAGCTCAGAGAATCATATTTTTTCTCTCTCTCTTTTTCATTGATAGACAAATCGCCAGTCTTGAATCATCTTGAGTAACTAATATAAACAACTTAACTAGATACTTGTTAACAAATTAAAATTATTTTTAGACTTCCGGGATTAAAGTGTCTGGCTCCAGACATATTCCTTATTATATTCTTCCTTTTTTTCGATCGGGACACAAACACTTAAGAATCGCGATCACGTGTGAAAAAATAAAACTTAGTTATTGGGAAACTCGGAAATTACTTCTAAGTATCCAACAGTTAAATATAACGTTTACTGATAATTTGTAGGTTTGTGTTTTAAAAACAAAAAAGTAGATAAATTAATAGGGCAATTCATTTATGTACTTAAATATACAGAATCAAGGAAATGTTTTCTCTATAATCCCACATATTTTAATTTTTTAAAAGAGTTTGTAATGTTTGTTTCCATTATATGTTGCTGTCCTTGCTAATTCCACCTGTTTGACGCAGTCAGATCGAGACCCACAAAATTCATCATGGTATCAGGATAGATTGTATGACTCTCGTTAGCCGTAGCTTTGAGCAACATGCAGGGGACAGTATGATTTGGCTCAGTTCCACCCCAATTTTGAACCCTGGGTGTGATCAGGGATCTCCCACCAACCTCATGAGAGGACTTGCGGATCGACGGCTATTTAGAGTACTCCTATGCCGCGAAGGCACTATTCAATTACAAACATCCGGGATTCGAACCCAGGCCCTACGGAACAGCAATAAGCGTCGCTTACCAGTATACCGAATGGTTAGCCCATTATATGAGGAAGTATTTAACATGTAAAAAATCTTCATCTCTATTTTCAACAAAGAAAATTCAATTACTTATTTGATTTCTCTTTTCACAAATGTTGGTTTTTTTTTAGTTTATAAATTTTTTAAATTTATTAGCGGTTATTTATTTTCATTTATTAAATTTATTTTAATTTTTTAACTTCTTTACTTAGGATTTGATTGTAAGATTTCAGCAACTCTTTTTTTTTTTTTTTTTTTTTTTTTTTTTTTTTTACAGATTTTATGCAACTGCATTTTTTTCAAATTTGGATGGTATTATAATGCGGTTGGTGTCGGCGATGAATTCTTAGAGGTAAATTGCCCACTTCGTAAGTCCAATATTGCGGGTTCGACCTTGGCTGGAGTCGATAGATTTTCTGGGTACGAAAACCATAGACAGGCATGTCATATGATTATATGGTATGTAAAAGATACCTTGAGTATCTATTTGAGTCTGGTACTCTCTGCAAAATTAAATTTATTCAATCAATTTATTCAACTGCAAATTTATTCAGCATCAGACGAGAGCTCGAAATAAATTCATTAAAGCATCCAAATTTGGCAACGAGGCCCGCCACTGAAAGGTGTTTCCCAACGAAAGGGATCTCACTTTTGGGGGCTTTCAGTTGTCTTCAAAACATGCAGATTATTGAGGGAGGGGAGGAGTATTGAGTTTGTTGAGAAGACTTGGTTCTTTGAGAACCTTTATCTCCTTTTATGAGATTTTGAGGACTTTGTTAATGGATCCCTTTTAAGATAAAGGTTTTATTACAACCTGTAAATTATATTTCTATTTCAAAATTTGTAAATCTAGGTTAAAAAAATGTATGTATAAAGTTATCTTTAGCTACCTCATACTTGAAGTGTTCGCTGTTAAGGAATGTGAAAGCTTGAAAAAGGGGTATCCAACTCAGATGTCAACCTTTTCACTTGGCATTGATTCTATAGTGATAGTATCTACATAAGCCAGTCACAGACTTCAGGCAGGGGGATCCCTTTTGTCTAATGGAATGTTACTTGTCTACGGATCCTTGGTCAAGGCTTCTGTCATCCGCATACCTCGTTGGTGACCCAGGCTGAATTATATAATAGGCAACCTTCCGATTTGTCTTTGTGCCAACTACCTTCTATAAGAGCAACAAAAAGGCGTCAGATCCCTTGAAGCAGCATTCAGAGTCATCAGATCCACTTGACGCAGCAACATAAATCATCAGATCCATTTGACGCAGTAGCCAAAGTAGTCAGATCTACTTAACGTAGCTCCACTAACTCACAAACTACACACACTCGCCAAAACAAACATCTCATTCGTTTGCCTATCCACCTACTCACTGGTGGAGGAGTAGTGGAGGAGTGGTATCCATATAAGTCAGTAACAGCCTCCGAATAGGGTTGATCACATTTGTCTAGTGGTATGTTAACTGGTTTTGAATCCATAGGTCGTGGGTTATGTCCTCCGGATAAGCGCTACTTCATTGGTGACTCTTGCTGACTAAGAAACAGCATAACCTTCTTAACTGTCGTGGCGCCATCTACCAACAAAAAATTCAACCAAAAACTCGTCAGACTCATCAGCCGAATCTCCCCCAATCAACAGCAACAATTCACACGCTCACCATAACAACTAAATCACTCGTTCACCTATCTATCGACTCACTGATCGGGGAGTGAGTAGCAGTAGTATCTATATAAGCCAAAAACAGCCTCCGGACTGAAGTGATCATTTTAGTCCAGTGGTATGTTACGGGCATACGGAACGAAAGTACCGAGTTCACTTTCCTCCGCATTAGTGAGGAGGATTCATACCGTGAGTTTTGGATCCGTAAGCACGTAACATACCTCTAAACTAAAATGATCACTCTGTGGACAATAGCCCTCATATAACTTCATTGAACATCATTAATAAACGATATATCCATATCTTTCTCAGCAAACATCTAGAGAGATAGAAAAGTGTGCTAAACTTAACTTCAAAAATGACATTTGTTAACAGAACAAATGTTTATCATGGGAGAAGTTGATTCCGCTGCTAACGAAAAGCGATCTTCCCTCAAACGAACAATAAGTGGACTGCTCTTTTTCGGCTTTTTTGCAGTAACCCTTTTGTCATATTAGCGCACTTAGCGAAGCCGTGCTTATCAACAATAATATATGTGGCTTACAGCTCTTTTTATGAATATTTTGCAATAACTTACACACGATAGGAATCTTTTTGTAAAAAATTTTAGTGATTAGTGGGATCCGTAATTCATTTTTTGATATTTTAATTAATTATCAAATATTTTTTATCTCCAGGGGAACAACTGGTTAAATATATTCTTACATAATATTTATAATTAAAATAAGCAACTTAAAAGCATTAACTATTTAGTGTTTAAGCTTCTGACATTGCTTATTGCATTTATAAAATACAAAAACATAAAATACATTCAAGTATGGATGACATATCCCTTACCTAATCCTTAAGCAACACACAAAATATTTTAAATGTATTTTCACTAGCATCCAAATCATCGCCAATGTATCAGAACTACAAATGAGAAATTTAAATATAATAATCCTTATTTGTTCATATTTAAATCTTTATAAAACATGAGAGAATAAATTCTTTTGTTCATAACAAGGTATCGCTGCCTTGATCATCAAATTCCTGTTAAGAAAATTTTTATTCTTTCCAGAATGTGGGCATGTCATTATCTCAAAAATATCGTGAGATAAGATGAAGGATAAGAGAAAAATTTTCCAAAATATGAGCAAACTCATTATGAACGAGAAATAGAGTGGATTACCCTATGACTTTATGACAACTTAATAAGTTCGAGTTAGTGTACCGGTAATGATATTTTATGACATGAATGCTTCGTCTTATATATATATATAATATATATACATCGAATTTAGAGGTGTGGTGTAGCGTTTTTATATCTTACTACACGTATATTTGTTTGACTCGAGATATAATTATGTGTTTTGATCGACATTTTCTCCCATCAAATCCTGCTTAGATTTCAAAGATTCTAAATAACAATTCCATCGAAAGTAAAAGAATAAATGTATGCAGCTCATTTTTGTTTACTGAGAAATGTTTCTTCATTTTCCAGACTATTGATTGCTACGACATTCTTTAGATATGGATCCCTCCCCACCCCTCTTATTGTATGGTTTTATTATTGACTGCAATATTTTTACTATTTATTTAATGCTTTTGCTTTTCTTGTGATGGATACAACTTTTACATTGTAAATGTTTAAAATATCTATGTTTAAATTCCTATAAAGTAATGTTCGTATTTTTGATGAAATTTTTCGAAAGTTAGGAAATGAAGCAAAAAAATGTACGATGGAAAGGAAATGAATATTTTTCTTGAAATTCATATATTTTTATGCCATGTATTTTAAAATTATTTGGACCTATTAGAACACACACGATGTAGTTAAAAATTTTACAAAATCTTAACATGAGTAAGGATGCTTTATTTAATACTTAATTTCTCTGGTATATTCAGTAACGATACCTGTTGTTGTTTGATGATAATTAAAGATATTTATTAGAGTCACACTAATACTCATAGAGTGATTTGTGAATAAAATACACTGAAGAGCCAAAAGTTGTATTATTATGCTAGGTATATTTTTGTTCCATGAATTTCAGAAATTCAATTTGAAATTGATTGAAAAGCCATCGAAAGTTCCTTGAAGAATTATCCCACCTTGCTGCTTAAAGAGCCGTTAATAATTCCATAAATACTGACGATGCAAGATTAGGTCATGATGCATATACTTACCCTTTGATCACGTACCACATATATTGGATTGCATTCATTACGATTGATCAGGTTTTGTAAACAGATTGCTGAAATAATCCTGAAAGATCCACAGCAATCCAAAATTATTTTGTCCCAATGATATGACTCTTTTTCATCGTGTAAATTCCTGGTTTAGCTACATGAAGTCTGTGAATGATTAAATTGGTCACCAAAAACCCAAACGTAAGCATTTCAGTTCATTTATTCAGTTTAAACAGAGGATCTGTAAAAACAGTCACTACCAGCATCTTCATTGCCTTCTTGACAATTTGAGTTTCAAGGCTTCGTAGATTCAGCTCCAAATTCGAACTGTGCGATCAGCTGCTTATCAAGACTCACCTGACAAAGCATTGTTTCTCCTGCCATGTACAGCTCAACTAATATGTTCATTAACTCAACAAGAAAAGCTGTAGCTGATCTCGTGTTGTTTGTAAAAGAGTTCAAATAGGTCTTCCGCAGTCATATCTCATAAACAGCAAATGTCGCTACATTGTCGTCCAGAACATGCGCCTGTCATATGTTTTTTTTCTTTCAATGTTGTTGTTAATTAATGCATGATTGTCTGGTAATACTGACTACTCAACAAAAACACCTCAGGTTTCAGTTATAAAGAAACGCAATATGACCCTGCGTTATACAGGGTGGAAGGCAATGCTGGAAATTATTTATATCGGCATTCTCTTGATATTGCAGATCAATTTTTGTCGAATTTTGAATCTATTTCTGAATATAAATATCCCATACTTCTAGCCCAAGTAGCATTCCACGTTCAAAGTTTATTGATTCCGGTTTTGTGGCTACCACCACGCTACAAACCTTTGAATATAATTATTTGAATATCCATAAAATAACTGACAATGTTTTGCCCTTTTTATATGCATATTTATGTTCAATGATTTTTGTCATTTCTCAGCGTATATTACGTGGTTGTAGTTTTCATTCAGAAAGAGAGTTTAATGTAGCTATACATGAATTTTTTCATCAATTAAAAGAAATGAGTGGGTTGAGGCATTTAATCTGTGGAAAATTCATCTACAAAAGTGCATTGGTACTGGAGGAGACTTTTTTCAACACTCCTAAAATTTTTGTAAGTATAAATTTAAAAACCTAGGAGTATCTCAAAAATTTCAGAATCGCCCTCGTACATTTTGGGCCACTTTTCTTAAAAATGAAATAAATTCTTATATTTCTACGGTATCTCTTTTCCGTTTTGTTATGTTTCTGTTAATTAAGACTTTTCTTTTACTAAAGTAAATAAATTATTTTTATCTGCAATTTAATACTGCAACTAGTTTTGAAGAACTTATTCCTGTGTTACGTAAGAAAAACTTCTATTGCATAAGATAAGAAGTACTATTACGGAAGAAATTTTTTATCAACTCCTGTAATTATTGCAAAACTACAGTACAGTACTTTTGTACAGTATAGCACTTACGTTTAAAAAGTGGATTATTCGCTACATCATTAAATTTATGCAAAAATTTAAATAATATAATTGAATTTGAAGAATTTACTTTTCTTTATCCACTAAAGTAATATATGTCACTATTATTTATAAGTACCAAACACATAAGTCAAGAAATTTAAAATTTCTACTTCCAAACGTCTTATTCATAATTGAGTTAATGTGTTTATTTTAATGGAAAAAATCGTCTTTTTTTAAAATAAACTCCTTTTATCATTAAGTTATAAAAAAATTAAATATTTGTTTCTGTTTAATTTTCGACATTTTCAAAATAATTTGGCTGATAAAGGCTTTTTTCTATACTCCCTATTTTGGTTTGCAATTAGAAATTTTTCTTCTACTCTCTCTCGGGGTATAAAGAAACTTAAATCAAATTACTTGTGAGATAGTTTATCAAAACTTTATTTCAAATTTTCTAATACATAGATTGTCAAAATTTTCTGAAAAATATAAGATATTTTTTCTTTAACGGGAATCTCGTTCTGTTATCTCACTAAATGTAGTAACTTATTAATTTGAAGTTAAATTAAAGCAGTTTCGTAAAATATTGTATAATCAAAAACACAAAAATAAAAATAAATTCCTCAAAAATTTTAATTTTGCGATTAATTTATTTGAAAAATTAAAAGACTCAGGACCGTTTATTTTTATTAATAAATACATTTTCTGCATACCACTCCTTGTAGGACTTTTCTTTCTAACTTGATCTTGAAAAATAAGATTCTGACAGCTACAAAAGATGTGATCAAGGTTACCAGATTGGCAAAAAAATTTGATACAAAATATGATATCACTAAAGAACCATCGAGAAGGCTCTAGAAATTTTTAAAGGGTTGGGCTTTCCATACAAAAGTTAATGTAGTTCAAAAGAGAGAGCAGTCGAGATCAGAAACCTTTCGTGCGTTGACTGAGGACCTTTGTCTGAGTTCTTGCTAGTGGAACTGTTATTGGCAACCTTTCCTAAAACGCTGTAAAACTTGTTTATAATGAGCACGTTTTTCACTATTTCAAAAAAAATAATCTTTTACAATATTTCTTCGTAAATATACATCGATTTGTCTTCGTATATTCATTTGTTCATAATTATCTATTAATAAATTTATTATTCAAATAATTGGAGTCGCCTTCTGCTTTTTCCCCAGCTCCCAAATTTGTCAAAATACAATATTTAAATCAAAATGAAGCATCTTTAGTATGTTCCCCAAGCTAAGAATCAAATATTAATCACTTAACTTAATGTCAATGAATTTAAAGAAATATTTCACAACATTTCAAGTGGTCCAATGAGCTGACAAACCTGCCAAAATCAACTTTCGATTCGAATACACTAACCGAAGGCACTTAAAAGCAATACTAAACAATTTATAAGAACCGTCAACTTTCTAGAATTCTTATTTACATTCGTCTTAATGTCGTAGCTTTGATAAGAAAGCAAATAACGCAATTGTAAACACCAGATGTGGCTGCAGAAGGAATGGCATGTTTTCCATATTGGTTCTGTCAATGATTAAATTTCAGCAGAATATATTATTTATAAATTAAATCAGGAAAAATCGATAGAAATGAATAAAAAGATGTTTCAATACATTGCATTTGATGATTCAAAATGCTGCACAGTGTTTAATAATTTGTTTCATTTCTGCTTCCGGAAACACTCCTGACAAGGTAATGGAACAGTACTAAAACTCAATCACTTGCAGAATAAATTTAACTTTAATCTAAAAACTTATTCTCTGACATGGACGTAATACATACAATTCTCTTGAATGTTTCAAAATCTTATAATGATTGTATCAATCATTACGTAACATTAGTTCTATTATTAATTTTTAAAAAATTCTGATTTTCTTATATTCTAAGGCATTGCTTCTCAAACTTCAATAATGCGACCCAATTTTCAAACAATCATAATTTTCAACCAGCCCCATTCCATACAATAGCAATGTATTGAATTCAATATTAATGTATTTTAACGCTAAAGGTACAATACGACTTTAATGATAAAACGTAAAAATTATTGAAATAAGTATTAAATGTTGTATGTAATATATTATTTATATGACAAGCTCATGGAGTTACTAATAATTACTGAACTTGACCTTAACATAGTATTAATTAATTAATTATCAATTACACACACACACACACATATGCAGTACTAATTCATTTGTAAGTGCATTAGATCAGTATAATGTGTATTTTATTTTTTATTTATGTCAGAATGTATTTTGTTTTGCTTCATTTTAGCAAATCAACATTCTTTAAATCAGCGTTTCTCAAACTGTGGGACGCGCCCCCCTAGGGGGCGTGGCAAATCTACGAAGGGGGCGCGAGCATATAGAAAAGTGGAAAACAAAAGATTATTTAAAAATATATTATTCATTACTGAAATTTTAAAAAATACATTCTGACATATACAAAATAAGATACACTAATATAATGCACTTATAAATGTATCAGTACTGAACAATATATATTGTATAATTAATTTAAAAATACTAAATTAAGAACAAATTTAATAATTACCAGTCTGATCCCATGGGGGATTGTCATATATAAAATTATATACAAAAATTAACACATATCTTGATAATTTGAACAGTTTATAGTTAATCCCTTAACTGCCGATTAAGAGTTACACGATTCGCTACCCAATTCCAACAGTTTTCCACGTAGGTTAAGGGATGTGGGGGGAGGAATAAAGAAGCAAAGAATCTGAAATAAGTAAATCCTTCTCAAACATTGTTAATATATTGTATTCCAATGTCTTTGGAATAATTTTATGCATAGCAGTGCACAGAAAAGATCGTACTTCGGAAAGACGTATATATACGTCCGGGGAAATTAACACTTTGGCGGTGCGAGATGCTTATATACGCCGGTGGCATTTGAGAGAATAATGTCGTATCGTAGTCTTGGCGTCAAAGTATAGTATTATTAAATTCAATACATCGTTATTATATGAGGGGGGGGGCGATGAAAATTATGATTGAATATTGGGTCGCGAATATAGAAACTTTGAGAAGCACTGCTTTAAATAATCTTTTATTTCCGACTTTTCGATTACCTTGCGCCCCCACATAGAACTAACACCTCCTGCTCCACAGCTTGAGAAACGTTGTTTTAAAACAAAAAACGTTAACAAAATTATGTTATTGACTTCTTTAAAAAAATAACATACACAAAAGGATCCACACAACACAAAATTTCATTACTGGATTGAGTTAAAAGTAAGGAAAAGGTAAAAAAGAACAATTTAAAATGTAACAAAAAAAAGGATTATTTTATTAAAAATATTCTTTTAGCACCAGTTTACTGTTATTGTCCCCAAAAATTTTTGCCAAAAAGCTGTAGCTTTAAGTGTGTACTGTGTAGCTTTAATTTCTTAATTGCCATGCCTGAGATTATCTCGGGCACGACACTTGTGCTCCAAAATGTCAAGCCCGAGTATAAATAAGGGATAATTTTTTTTTTGAGTTCATCTTATTTTTATACCCTAATACATAATGGGAGCAGTTTATTTAGACTTCAAATTTTTCTCAAACTCGAATCTGTATCAGGAAAAGATAATTTGTTCTCAAATCAATAGATGGTGTTTGATGAGCGGTGTTATGATACTTCCTTGACCAACCTTAAAAATAAAATATGAATATATGCTCAAACCAAAGATTGTTTTTGACTACGATCAAACTATGGGTGGTGTGCCGGCTTGTGGCGTGGTTGGTTTGTCGCTGGCCTTCTACACCCAAGGTTGCGGGTTCGACCCCGGCCCAAGTCAGTGGATTTTCTTGTTGCAGGAAATCGACAGCGCTCATGTCGTATGATTATACGGCATGCGAAAGATCCTCAGAATGTCTGTTTGTCTTGGATGCTCTCGGCAAAATTAAATCCTAGTACAAAGTTCGCATCGTCAAGAGCTCAGGTGCCTCCCTCTGTGGAGGAAACTGGGCGTCAAAATTGCTTGCTGTAATTTGTATCCCCTATATGGTGCAGCTCTAAAAAGTGGTACCAGCTCCTGGGGAATGTACTAGGTCTGCAAAGGTTAAAAATGCCAATATGAGCAGCCCCATTAAAAAACACTATAGGTGGTATAGATCACTATGATCTGGAAATATCATTTCATTAGATAATCCGAAAACGCCAGAAGAGTTGTTATTAAAATGTATTTTTTATAATTACCATACTAAGTACTCTGTGGGTGACAGTTTTGCTTAAAAAAAATGTATATAGTTGGGAAATGTAATTTATTTTTAGAACTTTGAATCTAAGTTGTGCAAAAGTGCTATTACATAAATATGATGATGCAGCTTCTGGACAAAAGAATCCTGTGGAAGACAACATACATTAAATAACCCTGCCCATCCTAGTAAACGATATTTGGCATCCCCTATTCCTTTTGCCCCTGTGAAACATGACCCAACAATACAGTGTAAAGCAGTGCTTCTTGAACTTTCAATAGTGGCGACCCAAGTTTCAAACATAATTATCATCGCGCCTCCCCCCCCCCCATATTATGGCAAAACGTTGAATTCCAATATAATGTACTTTGACGCTAAAGATGCAATATGCGACCTTTATTATGAGCCTTACAAATTATCAAAATGAGTATTAAATTTTGTATATGTTGTTTTTAAGTAATAAATAATTCAAGTTATATGCTTTAAAGTATTAGGATAAGTATTAAGTACATTTTTTTCATAGCTCCAAATCTGTTTTGTTTTACTTTTTTTAAGTAAATTGATATTTTTTTTAAATAATAATTTGTTTTCGACTTTTTAATATGCTCTCACCCGCACGTAGGTTTATCTCCCCCCCCCCATAGAGGGGAGCCTCTATGGGGAAAGTCCCTCTCACAGTTTAAGAAACGCTGGTATAAAGTTTGTTATTCAAAAAAGGATGCAATGGATAACGGTCTTGGTGTAATAGAAAAATAAACAAACAACAGCAGAACACAAAAATAATTTACTAAATTTCTAATCGGTATTTATTTTTATATTATTTTTTCATATTAAATAACACTCATCTAGAAACAAAGTCTACACTACCGCTCTGTATGGCAATCACCTCAAGTGAATATGGAGTTCCTACAATACCTTAAAAATTTTTAAGCATGTAATTCAAAATATCTATTTTTAACTATTAAATATGTTTTATTTTTTTACTTAACATCTGATTTTTGCAATTAAAAAAATTGATAATTTATGCATCCAAATCATCAAAATAACTTGCCAGTTAAAGGGTTAAGAAAAAAAATAGAAGATAGTTTAAAATGGAAACAAAACAAAAAATAATTCAAGATTTAGTTTCAGATGATTATTATGATAGTTAACACTTTTTTTATTTAGTATATTCTAGTTACGGTTTTTTTAAAAATAAATCACGTCGTTTTCTCAAAAGTGTGCTTTTTGCATAAAAGAAGCATTTCTTTCAAGTTTACTCATTTAAATATGAAGCTTTTGTCACTTCTTTAATATGTACATTTTAAATTAAGAATTTGTTGTTTTATTGTTTAAAAAACGGCTAATATTTAAAATATGCTTAAAAATTTATTTTTGAATTTTATTCAGGTGGTAATTAATAAGTTCCTTTAAATTTTCTATTTTACAAAATTTTTAGCATTAAAAGTTTTAATTAAAGCATTTCAAAGATTTTACACAAACCACCCATAAAAGTTTTAAATATAGAACTTTATAAGGGTTTTCTGAAAATTCTAACGGTTGACTAATTTTAGAATTATTTTCTATGGAATGGTTTTGTAAAACACTAACCTCTTCTGCCATATAAAAACATTTCAACTGCATTATCTGAATCAAAGTAATGCTATATATTTTTTTAATATATTTTTTCATTAACTTAGACAATTTCCATAAAAAAATAAACTGGGGTACCTTATGTAATTTACATTAAATTAAGAATTTAAGAGCATGTACATATTACATAATAGTAAAAGTGATCACGTAGTTAGAGTGTTCTTTTTAAATTACCTTTAATGACTAACGGGTTAATTTAGGTCCACACGCCAAAAACTAGATTTTTCCTTTTCCCTCTATTGGAGTAAAAGTCTCATTAAGTTCAGAACATCTTACAAAGGATAATTTGTCAATGTTCAGGTCAGCTTCGCTAAATTCGTGTGTTTCTTCGAAAAATTAAAAAAAAATCTCCTTTCATTAGGTATTACATGATGCGTTTAATTGTAACGACAAAAAGTCATAAAATAAATCTCATGAAAAATCTGTGGAATTATTTGCCTTCCCAAGAATACGAAATCGATAAACAAAATTACCGAATAATTCCTTTAACTAACACTATGTCAAACCGTAGACTTAAAATAGGAGCAATTTTAATACAATCAAAATACAAAAGAAATAGTGCTCTGTATTTTAGTAAAATTCAGCAAGTAAAGCTTATTTACATAGCTTGTGCCCCCAAGAACAATAAAAAGTAACTCCACCCTGTATTTCATGAATATATTCAAATATCTTTAGTGAGAAGAAAAACACCACCATCATTTTTTCATTCTCTTTCAGACCCAACTAATATCATCAAGATTATGACAACGACAGGGACAAAAAACGAGATTTCATAGTTCTCATTATGCGTACTCACAGTCTGGCCATAACATCAACATATGCAACAGTGATTCCCAAACTTTTTTAACCCATGGATCTTTTTTATACTCAAAGCTTGCCCACGAGGACCTCTTTTAAAAGTTAAAACTTTCCCCAAGTGAAAATCTACACAAATACAAAGTATAAAAATTACAAATTTTAAAATCATTGTGTTGAAGAATTATTTATGGAAATTATAATTTTTGTTTCAAATACCTTAAAAAATTGATGAATGGATGAACTTGATGAGATGTTATGAGTGTATTTATGTCCGTCTTGATTGAGAGTAGTAACCACAAATTCAAATGAACACTAGTTTTTAGTCGGTTTCTTTTTTTGCGTGTGTTGAGTTTTTTTACGGCACTGGATCCACGCTCTAAAAAATTTAAAGACGGGAAAGTAGTCAACATGTACTGTACAATAATGCATATTGCAGGGTATAAAATTGGGATTTGTTTTTGTAACGAGAATGTGTGGATATCCTTGTTCAAAATTGGCTTAGGTCCCCTTTTGTGATATTTCAATAAGATGCTCCTGTATTAGTAAGAATTCATCTGTGTTTTGAATCTGAGTTAATCCGTAGGGACCACATTGGGATGTACAGGGTGGGGTAAATAACACATCACTCAAAAAGTCCCTGGCCTAACATATAGATGGCGCTATCTTCTAACTTTTCTAAGCCTAACCTAGGAGTACTAACTTTCAAACGGCACGTGTCTAAATTTCGAGAGAATATGTTGTGTAGTTATAAAGTTACAGTGGTTTTCTGTGGCAACTGTTTGGAAACCATGGATGAAAAAGAATTTCGTGTGCTAATCAAACATTGTTTTCTGAGGGGGGAAAACATAGTTCAAGCAAAAAAATGGCTTGATAAATTTTTTTCTGGACTCTGCTTCATCGCAAACAACTGTTAAAAGATGGTATGCTGTGACTTAAAACGTGATCGTGACACAAACGACGTTAAACGCTCAGGTCACCCAAATTCCGCAGTTGTTCCAGAAATCCTCAAAAAAGTGCATGGAATCAGTTTAACTGGTCATAAATTTAGGTTGCGTGATATAGCAGAGAGTGTTAAGTTATCAGAAGACAGTGCATTTGCTATTTTGCATGATCATTTGTCAATAAGGAAGTTGTGTTCAAAGTGGGTGCCGCGTTTTCACACTGTTGATCAAAAACAACAACGCATCGACGATTCAGAGCATTGTTTGGAGCTATTTAAGCAAAATAAACAGGATTTTTTTACGTAGATATGTGACAGTGGATGAAACATGGATACATTACTACACGCCGGAATGAAAAAAAGATCGTCAGCTGAGTGGACAGAAGCCAGTGAAAGGCGTCCAAAGCGACCAAAAACTCAAACGTCAGCTAGCAAGGTTATGGAGTCCGTATTTTGGGATGTTCATTTGATTTTGTTTCTTGACAACTTTGAAAAAGGCAAAACATATAATTGTGAATACTACATGGTGTTTTTGGATCCACTGAATGAAAAAATAAAGAAAAAACGTCCTCAAATGCAAAAGAAAAAGTACTGTTTCACCAAGACAATGCTCCGTGACACAAGTCCATGAAAACGATGGTCAAATTGATCGAGTTTCACTTCGAATTACTTTCCCACCCACCATACAGTCCAGATCTGGCCCTCAGTGACAACTGGCTGATTCCAGATCTTAAAAGAATGCTGCAGGGAAAGAGGTTTGGTACGAATGAATAAGTGATTACCGAAATAAAAGCCTATTTTGAGAGCAAAGACAAATCGTTCTACGAAAAAGGTATTAAAAAATTAGAAGAGCACTGGGCTGTATGCATCACTCTTGAAGGGAAGTATCTTGATAAATAAAGTTCAATTTTGCAGAAAAAATGTTGTTTTATCAGTTAGGCCCGGGACTTATTGAGTGATGTGTTAAAAGTGACCCGGTCGAGTGAATAATATTGGATGGAATGTGACTTGCATGCTAAGTGATAGAAATTGGTTGAGAATTTAGTGCATGTTTTGTCAGTGTGAGTTGATTAGTGCACAGGTGAAGATGGTTCTTTCAATGCAGTAGAGGGTGTTCGTTGCGGAAAGTTACGTTAAAACCAATACAACGAACCATAGGTCACATTTACCCAATCTTCAGACCGAACAGAGTTGTTAGCAGAGATCAGTCTGTTATCAGTTTTAGTTGACCAGCAAGGTCCGCGATCGGTCAGCGCGTGATTACATTTTGTGGAAGGCCTTGTACAGATCTCACATGTGCGCCTAAAGATGGGGGAGAGTTGGAAGAAAGACTAGCCATATTTAAAAAACAATCTAATTTATTCACAATACGAACCACAAGGCAAATGCTATCGATCAAGTCTAAGAGATGCACCCAATTAATAACTATGCAGACAATTCACGAGGTAAGCGAGATAAGAGAAGACTTTAATTCTTAACACACTTACTCAAAGCAATAGCTCTGACTTTTTACCTATTAATTTAGTTTCAATTTCCAGTGACAATTAGTCACTTTAAGTAATTCAATTATCAAATATTAAATATCCACGATTCACATTCAATTTGACTAATCACTGCCCTGCGAGAAAGCTATTATCTCTCTCTCTCTCTCTCTCTCTCTAACCTGAAAGCCCAGACTATATATAGTAGTCTTAATTTACATAATCACGTCTTCTTCTTCGAGGAGGAGGTTTATAATAAATAATTTTAAAAACCAGAAAATCCCCAAGAGGATTATTAGTGAAAGGAGCGTGGATAGAGAATTGTCACAGCCTCAAGTCTAATGTGTATCGCAACATCCACATAGTGTTCAAGAACTGTAGCAGAACGTATCTGATGAGATTGCAGCAATTCCAGCAGTCCAGCTTCAATCTGCATACCACAAATTGCTGACCCGGGCCCAAAGGTACCAAGAGATGAATGGGCATAAATTTCAGCATAGTTATAAGCAAGTTAGAACTTTATCCTTTATTTTGTTGTGTTACTTTGTAACCTAAAACTCTGTTCTCCTGACCACTTTTTTTGCCCCATTCTCTATAAACTGCAGCCGATTGTCTGAACCAAATGCAGACTCATAGTAACGGAATGTACTGAGTATCAATATATTATTGAAGTTTCTAAAACAACATTTACCCATATTTGATCTTATAAACTAATAAAAGAATTTTAAGTATATTGTTTTTGTCAAACTGCAATTTCATTTTTCCAAAATAAATTTCTTACACATAGGAATTTTCCATGCTGCACAAACAAGTGATGCCTCTTTAAGTTGCAGAATCCCTTTTCCGAATGATTACTTCTGCTCTTTACTGAAAATGGAGGAGCATAATAAATCTTAAATTCAAATAATAATTCAATATAAGCAGAAAAATAAAATAGATGGAATTCCCAAAATATGCAGCGCCAAGCATTTTATAAAAATGAAACGAATTGTCTGCCAACTTAATTAGTGATAGGAACTCCGTTCTCTTTTGTTGATCATAGTGATAGGAACTACATCCAGCCTTCTCAAAAGGTCTTAATCATATATATATATATATTTTTACTTCCATCGCTGTGATTCACATATTTTATGTAAAAATCAATATAGGCTTAATAGTTTGGTTCAAAATTTCTCTCGCACAAGAATGTATCGGGATCAAAATCGTAATTCAAATAAAGTATATTCATTATGGAAATTGTTAGGAAAATGCTTCTTGAACTTTGTGACATATACGTCAAGCTAAATTCTACTACTTTTTTCTTCTTCCAAGCGTAAACAATTTATTTGGAAGTTGTTTGTCAAACAAAAATGATGGAAACTAATTAGGAATTTAAGAGAAGTCGCAATAAGTTTGCTCTTTAAGGAGAGTATTAGAATGTCACAGAATTAACTTATTTGCTTCAGGGAGGACAGACAGATTATGATGTAATTATTGAATCAAGAATTTCGTAACACCGAAAACTCTTCGGGACTGTGCGCTTGTTTTTAAATTATCTGACAAGGAAAAGAATTATAAACCCAACAGTATTGTATCATGGTAACATTATTTCAAAACCAATTAAAAAAACTAGTGGACTAGTAGTCACGGTCACGGACCGGCGTGTCATAAGTTCGAGCCTTGTGCCTTGTGTAGAAAGGCTGAGGCACGTTAAATTTGTCGGGGATTGTACGTCCTCCCGTTGGTGCGGTGTGGAAGTTAGGAAAGGGGATGCTAGGTCAGGTGTCATCTTAGTCACTTAACTATGGTTCAAAATTATGAGGTTAGTCGCCAAAAGCCTTGGGTAGCTGAGTAGGGTGATGTTAATATTCATTCACTCACAAATCTATTACAAGAGTAGAAAAACTACCTTATAATGCTCTTATTAAAATGAAGTAAAACACAGCGAGAATAAAAGTTATTGTAAACCTATAAGCTGATGTATCATTTTAATAATGTGTAACAAAAAATCTTAGAAATTACCAAAAAAAAAAAGTTAGCGCATTATTATCAATCTCAAATATTACCAAAAAAAATAATAATTTTAGCGCATTATTAGGAATTTAAAACAGTCGTTGGGCCATCATTTTCCCTCTGAAACCTTCCAAATTATTTTTTATTATTATTTTAATTTCCGTCTAATGATTTATTATAATAAGAATAAATAAGACACTTTTTGTTATTATTAAATAAAATTTTATATATATATATAATTCACAATTGAGGCAAAATGTATTATGATTATTGTTTGAGGTAAATATCTTCAAGAATTTCAAAA